>JALGBA010004163.1:1092500-1365672 GCA_023970755.1 Azemiops feae
TTATCTTGCAGCTTCAAAAAAACCACATTGCTTTGGCCACCTATTTAAATAATATAGAGACTTTTACTTCCAAGCCTAGAAAATACAGGATCAAAAAACATCCATTACACACACCCCGAAGGTCTAGAATCCTTAAATATCTTAAGTGAAATCATGACTAGGACTTAGTTCCATATACTCTTGATGGGAGTATATGGAGATTTTTCCAGGCGAGTGTTTCTCGCAGCCAAACTCTATTTCAAATTGGCAATGCTAAGATCTTCTTATCCTTTTCCAGAAGCTCCATCATGAACTATATTTCTTTTTCTTGAAATATTAGTTTTTAATAGAAGAACGGTTTCTTTCAAGTAAGTCACTTCCTCTGTTGTATCCAAAGAGTCCTTAGAATACATTCAAGATTGAACAAAAAAAATAAAATTTGTAGAAATAGATGTGGAGAAAGATACTTTTGCTTTCTGCTTTTCATCCCTATAAACGAATCACTTTAAGGAAATGGCCTGGATTTATGAATAAATTAATTGTTTCTCTCTCTCTCTCTCTCTCTCTCTCTCTCTCTCTCTCTTCAGTTACTTCTTCAATTACTATCTTCAATCTAACACTGTCTATTTTCTCATCTGGAATCTTTCAAAATCATTTTATTTCTATTTCAGAACAAAGCCATGACAGACCAACAAGAACATAGACTAATGTTATCATCTGACAGTTACAACCTAGAATGAACCCTTCAAAAATTATGGCAGTATCTCTGCTGATGACACAAAATCAATCCATTGCCCTACTCATGCAAGAATTGCTACTGTCCTTCAACTCTGAAGGACATCCAATGATTCTTAAGAGTGTTTACCCATAAAACATCTCCATTTCTCATTTCTTTGAAAGAGTTGCAAACTATTACGTAAGGAACTTCTACCTTAATAAAACCTGATTCATGATATGAAGTGATGGAACTAGTAGTAGGGCTGTCTTGGGCTGATGATAACCCACTGCCTGGTCTTCACGTCAACAATGTGCTTTGTATTACAAAAAAGTGGCAATTTTCTTAACTGAGGCAAAGAGGTGACACGGTTTACCTTGTTGAAGTCCTTCATGTCACCTGCAAGCATCAACTGGTGGTTCCAATGATTGGAAGAGCCTTCTGCAATGCAATAGCTTCTGCTGATAATTGGAGTTATCAGAGGAACCCTGAAAGTTGCTTTTTGTCTATTTGCTTTTTTTTTTACTTTCAGAAGTTAAATGGAGAGATATATATTTATTTTTATAGACTTGATGTCAAGGTTCTGACTAACAGACCCAAACACATCAAAACTCCAAGGCTTAAAGCTTCCTCAAAAAACTTGTTTATTGAATACATAATATCGGCACGGTCAAAAGTGAAACCAACTCTAACATTCCCCCCAGGAATTCAATGTAACTAAATGTAACACTTCCCTCCCCTCTACTCACGCTACCCAATGGGGGCAATTGGCAGGCTCCATGACACTTCTTCTCTCCACCTTTCAGCATCTGTGGGAATGACCTTGGTTCCCACGAGACCACTCCGTGTTTAGTCTAGCACTCTTTTTGCTTTCTTCCCCCCTCCCCTTCCTCCCAACCAGTGTGGCAACTGAGAATGACAAAGATGGCTTCAACCAGGTTCGTTTCAGAAGCTGACACTTGAATTCTGCATCTTCTTATTTTCTCCTGAACTGACCTTTGCAGGGGAAGGCTGGAGTATTTCAAGAGCTTATTTGGACCATAAGATCTGAACAAAAGTGACCTGCTTTTGATACAAAGCCTATAACAGCAATGTTCTGCCAATTAGAGGAAATCCATAGAGGAAATAAGTTAATTCTCTGTAAAGCTGACATTGAGCAATGATTTCTCATTTTGGCACAAACTGGGCATTGGATAAAGGTCTCTGAGCTGCTTCTGACAAGAAAAGCAGATAAATATGATAGTCTGCTTTAAAAAATGGTGATTGTGCCGGAATATATTATTGTGTTACAACTGTGTACATTTAGACTTTAGTAGAAATTCCATTACATTCTTACTAAGTCAGCTTGTCTACATTACTAATGGTAATACAAGTGTGGCCTTACTAAGGCTTTATAAAGCGGTACTAATACTTCATGTGCTCTTGATTCTGTTCCTCTGTTAATGCAACCTAGAATTGTGTTGGCTTTTTTGGCTGCTGCTGCTGCACACTGCTGTCTCATATTTAAGTCATTGTCCACTAGGCCTCCAAGATCCCTCTCACAGTCACTGCTATTCAGCCAGGTTTCACCTAATTTGTACCTGTATCTTTGGTTTTTTTTCCCTAAGTAAAAAAACCTTACTTTTACTTTTGACACCCTTTTAGGAAACTTCTGCTCCTGTGAACGCATTTCTATCTTCCATTCTCCTTTCTCTCCCTTTTAGACATCGAGCTTCTGTTTGCAATTATTCTGATTATTTAGCTCTACAATGTAATTTCTCAAGAAGTGGAGTTGTAACTCTTTCCTTTTATCTTCCTTCAGTCTTTATTGTCTTGTCTTGGCCAAAATGAAGGTTTTTTTGGATTTACTGCCAAATAGTATATTGAGGTCTTTTCATTCTCAGCTGGATTCTTTGGTTGAGATAGCAGAACTTCTCAGTCTTGCAATGAGCAAAGAGCAACTTGGTTTCCATTATTTATTATATGTCATCCTTGATTAAACGCTTTGGGTCAGGCTCATAATGTTGAGCATACTGACAAATGACAGCTCACTAGTCTCCAGATCCTTGATAATTAATGTTTTAGACAAAGATTTTGACATATCCCTTTCTTCAAGGTATCTCACCATATCTTTCTGAATCTCTTTCTATCGTACTTAGTGTCCATTGGTCAGTTCGTTGTAAGCTTTCTAAGAGTGAATTCTGTCTTTTGTGCTTTGTTGCGTGAACATCTTGAAAACCATGAAGCCTGAGTAAAACTCAACAATAGTTACTGTTGACGAAGGTATTTCCTGAACAATTTTGGCTTTTTTTATTAATAACGACACAATATCATTAATTCATTCTAGTAGATAGGGAGGTCAAATCTAGCATAATGTGTATTGTGTTGAATCAAAGTAGACATTGTCCTTCTTTATGTGATGTAGGAATCTAGCCTTTCTGATGTGTAAATCATGATGCTTGTTGAGTGTTATTCATGGATCAAGCCATTAAGGGGGATTTTAAATCACTGGTGAAACAAGCCATGGCTTAGCATGTGTTGTAAACTCAGCTTCCAAGTAGCTTTCTACTTTGCAACTGTTTGTAATTAGTTCTCCTTAAAGGAACTGCTTTCCTTTAAGGAGAACTAATGATGTTTGGTAGAAGTTTGCTACCATCCATTCCTTTCGTGGAACATTTTAATTGGAGGACACTGATGGTGACCCTTCAAATAGTAAGCAGCTTCTTAGTTCATCCATGTCCTTACTCTTCCAGTTAATCACTGTAATAGAACTGCAAAAGGCTCTTTGCTACAGCCTGTTCAGTCAGGTTTGCAGAGGTAAAAAAAACTTTTTATGCTGTTGAAAAGAAAGTCCTCAGTTCTCGGCCATTCTGCAAAGCAATGATGATTCACATCTATTTTCTGATAAAAGAAATGCAGCTTTATGACACTGCATTATTTACATTAATAATGCAATGGCAGTTTCTCAGTCACAGCGTAGTCTTGGGGGCTGTTATTGTTCAACCCAATTGCCTTACCATATTCCAATTTATTGCACATGCTTTGGTTATATGGGAAGAGAATAGCAATTTATCCAAAGTTTTGGACCGCTGTGCCATCTTGAATATACTCCTAAATAATTGATTACAAAAATATCCAGCTGTACAACATACGGAGATGGAGAAATCATTTTGGTTGCTAGGAATTGAAATGACTTGATGGCGTATAATCCAATCAATATACATATGGGAGATCAATATTTGTTAACCTACAAAACAATTCTAACTGGCTGTGGAAGGAAAGGAAGAGTTACTTTAACAGAATAACAGAGTTAGAAGAGACCTTGAAGGTCTTCTAATCCAATCCCCTGCTCAAGCAGGAGACCTATACTATTCCAGAAAGTGGCTGTCCAGTCTCTTCTTAAAAGCCTCCAGTGATGAAGCACCCACAACTCTTGAAGGAAAGCCATTCCACTGGTTTATTGTTCTCACTGTCAGGAAAGTAGCTTCTCTCCTTGGTGAGTTCCCAACCATTGTTTTCTTGTCGTACCTTTGACACCTTTTTCTTTGTGGCAGCCCCTCAAATATTGTAACATATATGCTATCATGTCACCCTAGTCCTTCTTTTCACTAGACTAGACATATCCAATCCCTGCAGCTGTTAGATCCCCATAGTTTGACAATAGCCCATATTTAGGTCTTCATACCAGCTACTACTCTGTTGCTGTGCCACGCTAATGAATCCTCAGTGTAATATGCTAGTCTGTACCATTCATTCTTGACAACCCTACTCCCACTGTCAACCACTCTGTCACTACCCATAAAAACAGAGTTTATCCAATTTCTGCAGCCTTTGGAAGATATACTACATACCAGGGGGGGAGGAAAAATACAAAAGTTAGAGCTATTGCAATGAACTGAATCTTTCAACTGAGGTAGGAAATAATATATTTTTACAGAGCAATGTCTTCAAACTGTTTGAAAATTTACATCATATGTGCTGAGCAAGGAACTGAACCAAATGATCTAAATGCACCCTTCCAACTTAGAATGCTATAATTCTAAATCTATTTTACCTGTTGGGAATTAATTTATAGTCACTGCAACAGAGATATTGCATGCTGAGTACTAACAAGTAAGGGGAAAAAATATACCCACAATGAAGGAATGGAGAGAAAAAAGTTCATAAATATGCTGATCTTAGGCAAATCCACTTGTTTTAATGAAAACCGTTGAAGATTGGAAAATCTGTAAATCAGCTCTATATTGGATTTTGATGCTTATGTATTTTTAATCTTTAAAATGGATATGTTCGATATAAATGAAATACAACAATGCAGTCTGCATTGATATATATTCTAGCAAGAGTCCCACATTATTAAACCCAGGTTTCCTGCATGGAATAGAAACAGGGTAGGTAGAGATTAGCCCAGGGGTCTTCAAACTTGGCCCTTTTATGACTTGTGGACTTCAATGCCCAGAATAATATTATTATTATTATTATTATTATTATTATTATTATTATTATTATTATTATTATTATTATTATTATTATTATTATTATTATTATTATTATTATTATTATTATTATTATTATTATTATTATTATTATTATTATTATTGTTGTTGTTGTTGTTGTTGTTGTTGTTGTTGTTGTTGTTGTTGTTGTTGTTGTTGTTAAGGTTCTATGTGACTGTGTTTGCATATCATGTCTGTCTGAACCATGATTTATTCATTCCCATTTGTAATGGAATGCTGAAAGGCATTCGGGAGTCACCCGTGTGAGTTGAGCAGCCATATCAATTTGTTTAATCAATAAAATAATTTTTCTGACTATACTTGGAACACTGAATCAGTATCTACATTATTGCTGTTGTTATTACAACAACAGAGCCTGGTGGCACAGTGGTTAAAGTGTAGTGTTGTGGGCAAACTCTACCCACAGCCTGGAGTTTGATCCTGATGAGGCTCAAGGTTGAGTCAGCCTTCCATCCTTCTGAGGTCAGCAAAATGAGGACCCGGATTGTTGGGGGCAATGTGCAAATAATGCTTTGACATTGTAAACCATTCAAAGAGTGCTGTAAAGCACTATTGGGCAGAATATAAGCCTAAATGCTGTTGCTATTACATTGATTAAAATTACAGATTCCATTTAAGCAACATACACAGCTAACACTAGAGGTCTGTCTGAACACCGCCCTTATGTGTATCTAATGCAAGTTATGAATATCCAGGGAAGCAATCTGGAGTCCTTATGTCTGCACGTGGCTGTCCAACTAATTTCAAATCATATGGCTGAGATCAGTACAGATCTCTATTGCTTTCACTCCTTTCTTGTAGCCATCTGTTTAGGAAAGAGAGGACCACAAAGAAGCTTGTTGGATATGCTATCAAAGTCATGTCACAGACACTAAAGAGTTCGAAGTGCCTTGTATTCAACTCATCTATCGTCATTGATTTTTCTTTCATTTTCAATTTCCTTTGCAGCCGGAAGAGGTCAGCTTGTGTTTACCGGGAGCTGAGAGAGAAAAGAGAATTAACTGTCAATTTTCCCAAACTCAGCTGCATTGTACAGTTCAAAGTATCCATCCTTCCAGTCGGTCTTATCTCTAGATGGAATGCGCCAATCCCCTTGTGAAGGTAAAACATTTGGCACTCTGTGAAAAAGGGAGATGTCCTCTTATTATTGGGTGCTTTTTACTCTGAGGATGATCGTTGTCCTCATTATTCTGTTCCTCGTTCCAAGATCTTGAGTAATTCCCAAAGCTAAAAATAACAAAATTACCAATTGTAAAGTCACAAAATTGCAAAACAACAAACCATTTAAACCACATTAACCGCATTTTCATTCTCTTTCCTTGAGCCAGAACATTGGAGGTTTTTAAGAAGAGACTGGACAGTCACTTGTCTGAGATGGTATAGGATCTCCTGCTTGAATGGGGGGATGGGCTAGAAGACCTCCAAGGTCCCTTCCAGCTCTATTCTATTCTATTCTATTCTATTCTATTCTATTCTATTCTATTCTATTCTATTCTATTCTATTCCATTCTATTCCATTCTATTCCATTCCATTCCACTCCACTCCACTCCACTCCACTCCACTCCACTTCACTCCACTCCACTCCACTCTACTCTACTCACAGTCTTCTGGTGAATGGCCCAGAATCACCCAGGCAGCTTTCATGTGTAAGGTGGGACTAGAACTCACAGTCTCCTGGTGAATGGCCCAGAGTCACCCAGCTGGCTTTCATGCTTAAAGAGGAACTAGAACTCACAATCTCCTGGTTCCTAGCTTGGTACCTTAAGCATAATATAATCTATCTTTAGCATTTGGTTACACATCATAGCCAGAATTCTATTCAAAGCAGGGATTATATCAGGGATTCTTTTTCCATGAAGTGGTTTAATTCAAAACATAATCCATCATTGCACGAGTGGGGCGTCACACAATCAGACAGGACCTGTCTTGAATGTATATCTTATACAAACTCACAATACGAAAATGTATTGGTTTGGGGAAGGTTGGGCATAAAATGCATAGGTTTGTGAAATCCGCATATTAAAAAAGCATGTCTCTGAGGAAAGAAATACATCTGAAAGGCACATATTGGCAATTAGATGCATTCCATTCTTATAGGAAAGCAAAAACATTTTTCTTGCAAGTTTCGGGGTGCGTGGGGGGGCTTTTTAAATTCAGGAACGATAGAGACTTCTGCTAGACCAGCTTAATTATTTAATACACAATAATGAAACAGAGCAGAGGAAAGATCAGCGCACAAAGTTCAAATTATAGCACAGATGAAATTATACCATTCCAAAAGAAGAGAATTTCTGTAGCTCAGCATTGGACGTTGTGCTCCCAGCTGCTCTCTGTGGTTAGTTGTTTTGTTGCAAACATTTCATTACCCAACTAGGTAACATTATCGGTGCTGCTAAGGGTGGTGTTAAATTATACTGTTAAATTATGCTGTTCATTATACTATTTTTATCAGAACTGTTAAATTATGGGATTAAATTATACTGTTTTTTAGGAGGCCGTATTTCTAATAAAGAATCGGCTGGCAGCTATACATTTACAAGTGGCTTCCAATGCAAAAATTCTTTTAAAAATATCCCATGGACAGGGAAGAAATAGCAATATAATTCATCCAATTGATTTCAAATGAGCTTACAGGGAGCCCTTCTCTAAATGGCCAGTGTTATTGTCTATGAAAAGGTAAACTCATATTTGAGATCTTCTCCTTGCTTACTCTACTGAAGTCTTGAACATCTGTCTCCTAACCTGGTCTCTTGCTACCACAGTCAAGAGACCTATACCTCTGGACAGGTGGTCGACGATGTGCTGGACCACAAACCAAATCACACCAGCCCCACAAGGACCTTTTTAATGAGCCCCATTAGCAATGATGGATTTTATGATGCTGCAAAGAGACGTGAAGAGCTGGCCGTGCTCTCCTGGCCAAGCATGAACAGCCTGAAATGAAACATATTCCCCATAAGAATCCGTTTGAACCTCGCGGCCAGTTGATGCAAATGGGCCCAGTCTCTTTTGCAAGAGTCCAGTCAGCATTTGGGAAAAGAGAGTTTCCTTCCATTAAAGATTTTTTTTTTTTTAAAAAAAAGGACAATTAGCTTGTGCTGAAGAAAAGGAACCCAATTAAAAAACAGAGGCATGGTTTACCGGCAAAGGAGAGCAGGCAGGCAGGCAGGAAGGAAAGCTGAAATATACATGTAATTTTCTTAGGAGAAATTTTGCAGGAGGATCTATTACTCAGCGTGCAATCTGCACATGTCACAGGCTCCCCAAGCCAGGCTGGTTTCCCGGAATTGTCAATTATACTGCTCATCTTATTTATTTATTTATTTATTTATTTATTAGCTTTATTAACCTCACATCCGCCATCCACCCACAGCATAGCAGTGCCTTTGCTCAAATGGGTTTCCCAGACAAAAGGAGCAGATTATCACAAATGGAGAGGATTAATGCTCAGTCCTCCTTAATTAAAATTTAGCTAGGTAAAAATATTTAATGCCTCCAGATTTGTCCTTTGGGGAATATTTGGGAGCCAGAGGGGCTAATGTAGTTAGGATAATGGAGGGAAAATAAATTACATTTACCTTCAAATTTTAAAACAATGATTGCTCAGGTCTGAAAAGAAAATTATACCCTTTTCCCTGTTCAAAACCAGACAAAAGCTGAGTTAAATATGCAGCTTAAATGTCAAGGATCACCCATTGCACTCAGTTTAATGACCTGGTGTTTGCTCAGGTATAATATTAGGGACCCCTATACAATCGCCCTCTTTCCTTTCTCTTCTTCTTTTTTTTTCATTTTAAAGAAAAGGTATAATTCCTTCAAACGATCTATAGGCTCACAGTCCCTCTCTTTTTTAATTTGTTCCCCAATCACCCTAATAAAATAATCTCACATTAAGCTCCTAAACTGATTGATTCTATCCTACATAGAGAAGTGCATAAAGGATTATAAAGCTGAGAATTAATCAATGGCGGAAGGAAGGAAGGAAGGAAGGAAGGAAGGAAGGAAGGAAGGAAGGAAGGAAGGAAGGAAGGAAGGAAGGAAGGAAGGAAGGAAGGAAGGAAGGAAGGAAGGAGAATGAGGAAGAGGAAGAGAAAGAGAAAGAGAAAGAAAGAGAGAAGAAAAAAGAAATCTAAAGTGGCAGGAAAACAATGCCTGGAGCATAACAAAGTTATAATTATTTGAGCACATTTGTCTTTTTGCCTATCTCATTAGGGATACTACAATGAAAAGTAAGTTCAATTAAATCCAGGAAGCTGCCATTAAAATTTCCCAGGCTCTCATCTCACATGCTTTGTTGAGAAAATATCTTCTGGGCAAGCTGAATATAGGCATTGACAGTGGAAACTATATGTAAAGAAGTTATCTGAGAATCATATTGGCCAAATTACATTCTTAGGATAACGTGCATTCAAATGCAGGCAGTATGCACTTATTAACCAAATAACATGTTAGAACAGTTTATTTGTTTTATTCAGAACATTGATATGGCCACCCCATTCAAATGATGTGACCTTGGGTGACATGTGAAATCATTAAATAAAAATACAACAAGAAAACCATGCCATGTACAAAGTAAAACAATTGGATGACCATCAGGACTAAAAAGATGTTGAGACTCTAGAAAGAGTGCAGAGAAGAGCAACAAAGATGATCAGGAGACTGGAGGCTAAAACATATAAAGAATGGCTGCGGGAATTGGGTATGTCTAGTTTAATGAAGAGAAGGACGAGGGATGACAGGATAGCAGTCTTCCAATATTTGAGGGGCTGCCACAAAGAAGAGGGGGTCCACCTATTCTCCAAAGCACCTGAAGGCAGGACAAGAAGCAACGGATAGAAACTAATCAAGGAATGCTCCATCACTGGAGGCTTTTAAGAAGAGATTGTCTGAAATGGTATGGGGTTTCCTGCCTGAGCAGGAGGTTGGACTAGAAGACCTCCAAGGTCCCTTCCAACTCTATTATTGTTATTGTTATTTATTGTTCCTCACCCATTGGAAACTCTATTCATAAAGTGTCTGGAGAAAGTGTCTTAGCTACCTTTTTAAAAGTCAACCATTTATCGGGGGAGGGGGGGAGAAGATTGTTCCAAAAGGCAGAGGCCGCTGTGCTGTCATAATGAAGGCATATTGGTGTGGGGAAGTCTTCCTTCCCCTTTATTCACCCCATTTTGTAAATGATGGAGGCCAATTGAGTGCCAAGTGAACCAATTATGGGTTAGGAATTTATTTTGTTCGTTTTAGGGGAAGGGCAGAGATGTCTCTCTTCTGCCCAGCTTTAAACAAGGCTTAAGCCCACATGCCTTTGATCATCCCGGCAAGGAGATTCAACAACCTTTGTGGGATTCCTTCTAAAATTACCCAGAAGGAACAAAAGGAGGCCCTCTTCTCCTCCACACACACATACACACACACTGCACATTCCCAAGAGATTTCTGGAAAAAGTCACAAAAAAGGAGTAAGCTTCTGCTGCGTTGCTTAAACACTCGCAAGGTTAGTTGTCAGCAAAGGAGATAGGCCCACTTCTCACAAAAAGAGGCGACACCACTTTTTTCTTCCCTGTGGACTTTCAAAATCAATTCTTTTATGCCTCAGGAAAAGGAAGGAAGAGAAAAGAATATGATGATCAATTTTTTTTTGCAAATAAAAGAGGGGATTTTGTTGTCCAGCTTTAACTAAAATATGAAGCCCGTAGCCAGGTATGCCCTGGCAGCAAAAAATTAATAAAAATAAAAATAAAAAATAGACTGCACAGGAAAACCAGACTCCTTAGCAAGATGGCTCTTAATTTAATTGTCCTCTAAGACCAATGTGATCAGGATCCATTTTTTTTCATTTGAGGAGTTGCAGGTTACTCTTCTAATGATGGATGCAAGGCCTCAATAGCTCTGGGCAAAGCAGCCCTTCTATACAAACTCCCAAATTTCTGATGGAGGAAGAAATCTGTCAAATGTTATCTAAAAGACTGAGCCTAAAAGGAAACAAACAAATAATATATTCATCTTTTTCTTGAAATACACAAGCAGACTTTAGTCTTGGGTTAATGTCATGGTTCTGATAGATGAAACCATTTCAAAGAACTTCAAGGCAAAGATTTCTTCCTTAAAGAACATTTTATTCAGGAAACGAAGTATCGGCACTTACATAGTTGAACCCAAGACTAAAGTTCCCTCCCCCCCCATACAATGCAACAAGTTGCAATCCCCACCCCAGAAAGGCTGTCATCAATCACATTCACCAATTAATCTAAAAAGCGGGCTCTCCTCCCCACTTTTCAGCCCAACAAAACTTTATCTAGAATTGACCTTGAAGCTCACCCAGCTGCAATTATTTAGGTTAACTGAAAATGCTCAAGCATCCCCCCTTACCCTCCTTCTACATCTGAGAATCCCAAACAACAGAAAAAGCACAAGGAAAGCAAAAGGTAAAATGGCTGCAATTTCTTAATTGTCACAGCGTTGACACAGAGCGTCTAATTAATATGAGCCAAGCTCCTGCCACCAAACCTCTGGCCATCTTCCAAGCAAGCCCTACTAAGATCAACCAAGGTGGCCTATAGTCTTAATGGGGAGAAATGCAATTCCCACCAGTGTGAATTCTGGTAGTTTTAAGATTTGCTAGTAGATGTGAGCCTTCTGGTTGATGTCCCCCCGAATAGTCATTCGATGGTGGCTTTCATAACCTCAAATCTCAGCAACTCATAACCTGCAACAACCAATTCATTCGGAAGAAGAGCTGGTAATGCTGAGCTAAAGAGCCACGATGACGCAGTGGTTAGAATACAGTATTGCAGGCTAACTCTGCCCACTGCCGGGAGTTCGATCTTGACCAACTCAAGGTTGGCTCAGCCTTCCATCCCTCCAAAGTTGGTAAAACGAGAACCCAGGTTGTTGAGGGCAATATGCTGACTCTGTAAACTGCCCAGAGAGTGTTGTAAAGCACTACAGAGTGATATATAAGTGCTATTGCTAATAAATGCTGGATTCCCTGGATGGTGCTACTGGCCATATTGTCCACAAAGTGTCTAAGATGTAATGAGACACATATAGACTACGATGACGATCACCAAGGTTTTTTTTAAAAAAACCCGG
The DNA here is from genome assembly GCA_023970755.1 of Azemiops feae. Taxonomy (NCBI): domain Eukaryota; kingdom Metazoa; phylum Chordata; class Lepidosauria; order Squamata; family Viperidae; genus Azemiops; species Azemiops feae. The sequence goes on from JALGBA010004163.1 coordinate 1,104,780, forward strand.
ATGCCAATGTTTCTGTACTGACTGCCAGACCGCATGAATTGAATCAAGATTTGGGTGTAAGGACAGGAAGAAGTATAAATCTTTATAGCCTCAAAACGCCTTGTAGAGGTTGACATTTTAGTTTATCCAGCTTCCAGAAACTCTGAGTTTTATAACTCAGTCTCCTTAAAATGTTTTCTAGCCCTGCCAGGCAGTATACTGGATGAAATTCCAGAGAACATCAACAGAAACAGAGGTTGGTTTCCATCTCAGAGTTGGAGGGACAACTGGGAAATGAAATTATTTAGTGCGGTGGTTCTCAAGTTGTGGTCCGCAGACCTTGGGGGGGGGTGTGCAAAGGCTTGAAGAAATATTATGATTTAAATCTTAAGTCTTGGTGGTGAATATGGTGAATATGGTGTTATGCTGTTTCCTGGTTGTATGGACAATACAACGGACATTGAGGTGGGATTCTGCATATCAGAGTAAGCAACTGGGTAAGAGTGTCCTTGGGTTTTGAACAGAGCAATGGGATGAGATGCACTGTCAAAAGTAGAAAAGGCAAAAGAGGAGTACAAACTTTTTCTTTTTGCTTTCTTATTTAAAAAACAAAACATTAGGACATCTAGAAGATGTAAAGTTGAAAAGGGAGATAAATGAAGAACAATTACACAGCAAAGGGAAAGAAGGAGAATAGCAACCTAGACTCACACACTAAATTTGATTTAATTTGACATTCTAATTTAATTAAAGATAAATTAATTAACAACAGTTTGTATTATTACTCCCTATGTATTAAATCACGTTCCTCTTCTTCCGCATTAGAAGTAATGACTTAGCAGCCACTTCAGGGAGGACTTGGGCTCCCTCACAAGTATTTTCAAGGACTGCAGTTGTGGGAATTTCAGAAAGCTCTAATAAGAATTCCTTTATTAGAATTTCCCATTTCCTACTGCCATTTATTACCAGGTAAATAGGAAAGAAAGGAATAGGAATGAGAGCTGTGGGGTTTGGGAATACTGAGTGGGAGAATAAGTAGTCAAAATTAGGGAGAAGAGGAGGAGGAGGAGGAAAATTAGAGAAGAAGAAGAGAAGAAGGAGAAGAGGTGAAGGAGAGATGAAGAAGAAGAAGAAGAGAAGAAGAAGAAGAAGAAGAAAGAAGAAAGAAGAAGAAGAAGAAGAAGAAGAAGAAGAAGAAGAAGAAGAAGAAAAGAAGAAGAAGAAGAAGAAGAAGAAGAAGAAAAGAAGAAGAAGAAGAAGAAGAAGAAGAAGAAGAAGAAGAAGAAGAAGAAGAAGAAGAAGAAGAAGAAGAAGAAGAAGAAGAAGAAGAAGAAGAAGAAGAAGAAGAAGAAGAAGAAGAAGATTTAAGTGACCAAAATCCTGTTCTTAATCCAAATATATTGTAATCAATCATCACCTACAGGTACTGAATACCAGAATCAGGATAATTCCAAAAAACGTATTTTCAAAAACTACACAATCATTTAGAGTATATAGGTCAGTGAGATCCATTCCTGATAGAGAATTTGAATGCCATTGAATAACATCTGGACAAGCACAGTTGGTGAAACCCAAAGAGGATGACCAGTCCTGTGGGGCCTCCTGGTGGTCAATGTAACCAAAAACACTTCCCAAAATAACAGAGTTATTCTTGCTCTCAATCTTACAAAAGCATCAAGCTACTTGGTGTTTCTGCTCTCTGATCTATCTTTAGAGCTCCCTACAAACCTCAGATTCTGACTGTAAACCTCTGGGAGGGTTTTTACTTTCCAATGTAGCTTGTAGCCTGAGATTCTCCTATCCAAATGCAAACAAAATCGGACCCTGTTTAACTTTCTTGACATCATCCAAGGTCCATTAAGTGTTGCTGCCACCTGCTCACCTTGATGGATTCTGCTTTGGAAGTGATACATTGGTCGTCAGTGGGAACAAGGAGAAGGTGAGGCTGCAAGACCAGCATTCAATCAATATGCAGGTGAACAAGGTGCATTAAATTGCATAGTTTTTAAATTTTTAATGTGCATAGTTTTAACGTTCTAACTGCTTTTCTATTTATCTTTTTACGATCACCTTATTGAGGAGATTGGCAGCATGTAAATTTAATAAACAAACAAACAAACAAATAAATAAATTTCAGTGGAGTGCATTTCCATAAATATATAGAGAATCAGACACAATATCTGTAGCTTCAGGCATGTTTATTTTGATGTGTATCCTTCTGGAAGCCCACAGACTTGTTTCAGAATAAATAAGTGTGTCGGATTGCACTAGTATATTCATTTACTGGAAAGTGGTTCTCTTTGACTTCAGTGAAACATTTCTGAGCATATATGTATGAGAGTACGCATATTTTTATTTAACCCAACCAATAACTATGGTCCCCTTCCAGGTATACAACCAATAAGGATAAAATAGGGCTAGTTTCCATATCAAAAGGAGGGGAAATGAGCAGATAACAAAAGAACATTGCGTTGAAGCAACCAAACAGCAGAATTCTTCATCTCTTTCTTTTCCCAAAGCTATCTTCTGTGCAGGCATGAGTATGAATAAGAAACATCAATAATGTCTGCAATAGTAGATCTGTTTTGTAGCAACAGGTATGAGCAGAGAACATCAAAATTGCTTTTGTGGTATGCGGTCTTCCCATTTTTCTATCTGTCCTCTAATAATAACAATTCTACGGCCATTTTTTCTTGGCTTATCCCAGTGTTCCCCAAACTTGCAACCTTGAAAATATGTGGACTTCAATTCCAAGAATTCCTCAGGACTGGCTTGGCCTTTCTTCTGCTAGCAGAGTGCTACCAGCTCAAGTTACAAAGCAAGTTATCTGGTGTGTTTCAACTTTCTACCCCTTGGGTGCTTTCTAGTTAATTATTCACCTGACTTCCAGCTATAATGAAGACAATTCAATTTTGGGGGTTTCAGAAGATATCTGAGAACATTCTAAGTTCTAGGCTTGCATGCACATCAAAAAAAAAATGATTTAGAAGCAGAATTTTGGACCTTGCAAAGCTATTAAGTTTAATTAATAAGATAGAATCTTGCTGCTATTAATTAAAGCTTCCTGACTTTTCTCAGGATTTTGCACAAAACGATGAAGTCGCTTTAAAGAATCCACTCATTGCACCTGCAAAAGCCTGAAGAAAAAAGTTGGGCTTAGTTAATGAATAGCTAAGAGGTACTGTGCTAACAGAGGAAATACGTTCACATGATGGCTTCGGTTGATAAAGATTTATAGAAAAAGTGGAAGGCAAACTTAATGGCTGTATATGAAATTCTCAGGGAAATAATTTGTTAATATAAAGAAGAGAAAGAAAGGTGACCAAACTGAGATGTAATATTTAAGGGGACAAAAGGCAAAAATGATTAAAAATAGGGGACATCAGCATATTGATTGCATTCAGGTAATTTAATGTTAATGACATTTTAACTTAAATTTAGCTTTAGTTCTGGGCCCACCCATTCTGAAGTTTAGGCCCTGTCTATTCCTGGAATTCCTGCCTCACTCAAAAGCCAGATGTGTTCTTCAGATCAAAGAATACAAGACGTTTTGAACTGATGCACCAAAATAGGCCTGTTGATTACCATGGATGTACTGAGTTGTGGAACCAACAGGTAGCCCCCAAGGCCATGGGGTCAGTGGGAAAGTTGGGAAAATTGAGTTGAATTTGACTAGAAGAAATCTTTTTTTTTTTGTCAATAAGACATTTTGAACATCTTCCATCTAGAATATCTTCTAGATGGAAGATCTAGATAGAAGATCTAGAAGATATTCTGACATATTGGAGCTGCATCTTTGAGATAAGGGTAAAGGGTACATTGAAGAGTACTTTGAAATTATGATCTGTCAGCCTTACAAAGTAGACCATATCAGGAAAGAGACTGCATAGGAGGACTTAAACTCCGATTTATTTATAGCAACCAAATCTTGCTTGTCTGCAGGAAGTTGGGAGGACAATCAGAATCTGTTTCTAGCACTTCTCCACCTTTCTGGGTTTGTCACACACTTCTGTACCTGTTGTGGTATTAAGAACCTCTGAATAATTTCTTCAACTTCACCTCCATAGGTCTCTACATGGCCGCTTGATGTGAGCAAATCCATATCACTCGAAAATGTATTGAGGTGTTTAATCAAAAGAATGACATGGGGTCATTATCTTCTTTTCCCAAAGATGGAGCAGTTTTGGAGAAAATAGTTTTGGGACCAATAGTTTTGAGGACTTCTTCTAGAAAAAAAAAAGAGAGAGAGATGCCAGGTCATTTCCTCTGTAAAAGAGGTGGGCAAGACTTTGTCAGAATTACTCGCTTCAGAAACAAAATAGGATTATTTTCATCCATTCAGTGTAAATCCAGGAGATTTTGCTGGCTCTGGATTGTCTTACTTCTGACATTTTTTTTCTTTTAACATTAAAAAAGTAAAGAATGAAAAATGCTGCAGCATTAACTAAGGATGTAGTTGAAATAAGGCAAGATGGTTTTAAAGGATCATGCCTCTCTGTTTTCATTTTAATGCGAGAGATAAAATGTTTACGGGATTAAAAGTAGTTGAACTTTGACTTATTTTTTTTAGATCCAGTATTCAAAGAGTTTTGAGAAGCACTGATGCAAAGAATTTCATTTGGTCCATGTTTTTGAGACAAACAATCTAATTTCTATTCTAATATGAAGTTCAGAACATAGTTACCAATCAGAACTGCACACATCACTGGTTGTTATGATGTGGTTTTCCACTCATAAAGCACACTTTAAAGTTCTTGTTAATGGTTTTATTAACACTATATCTTTCTTGTTAACTGGACTGAGTCCATGGAAATGGACAAACATATAAGGAATTGTATGTATAAATCAAGTCTTTAAATTTGGAAGAAGCATTCACAAAACATCCATCATTGACTGTGATAGTACATATCCAGGAAAGTGTTGTTTCCTACATAGTAGCCTCAGAATTATTTTCCTATGCACGGCAGTAATGGAGGGATGCTAGAGATGAGTAAATTGTATTGTATTTCCAAACCCAGGAAGGTGCAAGGAAGAATATATCTTATTATTGCTAAATTTCACAGTTTCGAAACACCTATATGATAGCTCTATCTGTTCTTTTCGTTGCAAGAACATGCTACTTCAGTGCAATTTCAGAGCATACATAGTAGTTTTCTTCCTGGACTGATGGTGTAGAATGTCAAAAGATTGATTACTGGGGGAGAAGATGATTGGGTCAAAGAGTCTTGGAGCATTTGAAGATAAAAGAGTGGCGATATATTTATTCAGTTATTTTCTTGAGATTTCTATATTCTGCTTTTCAGGCTGAGTTCAATAAGTGATGGGCATAACATTATTAAATTAAGGCAGAATTTTAAGAACTAAGCCAGAAGTAGATAACTTGGCAACTGTTGGTATCAAAGTACCCATGACATCCCAAATATGTTGAATTTGGAGGACGGGGAGGAGGAGGAGGAGGAGGAGGAGGAGGAGAAGAGGAGGAGAGGAGGAGGAAGGAAGGAGGAGGAGAGGAGGGGAGGAGAGAAGAATAGAGAAGAAGAAGAAAGAAGAATAGAAGAAGAAGAAGAAGAAGAAGAAGAAGAAAGAAGAAGAAGAAGAAGAAGAAGAAGAAGAAGAAGAAGAAGAAGAAGAAGAAGAAGAAGAAGAAGAAGAAGAAGAAGAAGAAGAAGAAGAAGAAGAAGAAGAAGAAATGATGATGATGATGATGATGATGATGATGATGATAATGATGAATTATATTGTCATGGCTCTAAAAACAAATTGCATCTTCACTTTAAAGAGGGTAATCAACTGATGGCATAGCTTTATTCTAGTTTTCAATAAAGGTATTTATCAAGCTATATCAGATCAAGGGTCTGGATGACTTTTGCCATGTTTGAGCTTAGCTGCCAAGTTAAGCCCTACAAGCTCAGAGCTCTGTGATTTATATAACTAAATCTTGGCCCAGGGAGCCCATCAAAAGTGGAATAGGAGACACTTTCCAAGACAAGAAGACGGCAGCAATTCTCAGGCGAGAGAGAGCCGTCTACAGCCTCAGGGAGTATTGCAGAGCATTGCAAGAATGATAAAAAGCTTCTTCAAATCCATTCTGCTCCTGCTGTCACTTTCCCTGTGCATATTTAGAGAGCTGAAGTAACAATTAATTGCTGCAATGGCTCTTTGCCTCTTCAAACTCTGGATTCAGGCCAGCACCTTTCAGTTCCACTTTTGGTACTTCTACCTGTCTGCTGGCTGACCACTGCATCTTCCAGATGAACTCTTGGCACAGCAAGAGCCAAAAGGATTGACATAAGAGACCAGCCAGAGTTGTAGAACTGTCGACATGGTCTAAAAAATTAATCTGCACTCACTGACTACATGTTCACCCACCTGATGTGTTTTAAGAACCTCTGCTCACCAGTTAAGATGACCTAGAGCAAGAAACTCTTGTGCATTTTGGGAGGAACCAATAACCAATGTGAACCCTGTCCCGATCTCCTGCTTCAGTTGGTTTTAATTAGCTATTCTATCTTGCCTCCTTGAATTCCAATTGTATAATATGAAGGATGCCTCTGTTAGAATTGGAGCATTGCTGTCCATCATGACTAGGGACATAGGAAGAGATTGGTCAGATCAAGGGCGATGTTGCACAAATTTCAGGGACGCTACAAGGAAAAGCCTCACTCCTTCCTGGATGAGATGTGGTTTAGAAATGGATGGACTAAATATGGTCTTATTCTCTAGAGGGAGAGACTTTAGCTAAGAAAGTCAGACAGAACTGCCCAGTGGTTGAAGAAGTAGGTCCCTCACCGTCCTTTTTTTCTTCGAAGAGCCCATTAGAATCATAGAATTTTAAAGTTATAAATGACCACAGAAATCATCTATTCCATGGGTCTTCAACCTTGGCCCTTTTATGACTTGTGGATTTCAACTCCCAGAATTCCTCAGCCAGCGGAATTCTGGGAGTTGAAGTCCACAAGTCATAAAAGGGCCAAGGTTGAAGACCCCTGATCTATTCAATCTCTTTTTTGGCACAAATGGCTGATTGATATGGTTTATGAAATATGTGATGGTCTCAGCATGTGAAGAAGCCAGTTACACTTCATGAAAGTTTCTACCTTTTAATAAGAACTTTTTACCAGATTTTCTATCAGATATTTCTAAGTGAAAGAAATGTGCTCCAGACATTTTTCAAGGGCCAATGATCTTTTCAGGGTTACAGCAGCACCATAGCTTTAAGACAAACAAGCCATCTGCGAGGTCCTCCATCACAATGTCTGTTCTCGAAGCTTCTCTATGGAGCTAAAACATATGAAGAAAAGTTGCAGGAATTAGATATGTCTAGTTTAATAAAAAAGAAGGACTAGGGGTGGTATGATAGCAGTCTTCCAATATCTAAGGGGCTTCCACAAAGAAGAGGGGGTCGACCTATTCTCCAAAGCATCTGAAGAAGCAATGGATGGCAACTAACCAAAAAGAGAACCAACCTAGAACTAAGGAGAAATTTCCTAACAGCGAGAACAATTAACCAGTGGAACGGCTTGCCTTCAGAGGTTGTGGGAGCTCCATCACTAAGAAGAGACTGGACAGCCATTTCTCTGAAATGGTATAGGGTTTCTTGCTTGAACAGAAGGTTGGACTAGAAGATCTCCAAGGTCCCTTCCAACTTTGTTATTCTGTTTATTCTGAAGTCTGCAGACTGAGAGTGAGGATTGTATGAATGGAATATAGAACACACACACACATACACCTTGACTATCTTGTCACTAATTAAATAAGCGCTGGCTCAGCTCTAGCTATTTGGATTTCATCATTTCCTTTTTACAAATTCTTGAGGTCTTGGGGAACATATTTCTAAGCTGCACATTTTCTCAAGAAAGTATCGAAGTTGTAGCTTCTCTTCAACACTTGCTCTGCTATAGCAGTCAAGTGGATTTTTCACATTTCAATCAAAGGAATCTTTTTAATCACAGTCCATCACTTAATTCAATGATTAAACACACTTCCGCAGTGATCTGCAAATCACGTAATATATGCATATATCAAAGTCACCTCTTTTATAGCTCTGTTGAAACAAAGGCTCTAAATGTTTGCCATACTACTAGAGGCAATAATTGCATTTCTTAAAGAAGCATTTGCTTTATATTTGTTCTCAAAAGTCTACCAACCCCAATATGCATTGGTTATGCATTATGGCATAATGATGTTATGATTATGAAATATTGATACAGACCCTGGAAATTTGTCGATGCTGCTCATATTCAAAGGAATTCGATTATTTAGACTGTCTGTTCTGCAAATTCTACCAGCAAATAACCTTTCAATTTGCAACAATAAATTCCAGCAAATTTTGGGAGAGACTGTTTTATGAAGTATAATAATGATTATGCCTAACAGATTGATGAAACATTCAGTGCTAGCTCTATGTGAAAGAAGATGGTGCAACTGCATGCATTATGAAGACCCATATACATTAAAGGGTAGTTGAATTGCACACAGTCCAATAATCCATTGCTCAGTTACAAGAACCTGTGTTGTGTAGGCCTGGTGGAATTTGACTGATTCCATTCATGTTCAAATGGACCAAAGTATCTAAAACAGAATTGACATCAAAGAAAACATTTAACCGATGCAGCAACCTAGTGTTCCCCCAACATGTGGGTCTAGAAACTCCATCACCCACAATGATAGCCCATGTAAACTGAGTCTGATGGGAGCTGTAGTCCAAGACAGCTGAAGAGACCAACTCCTTTAAGAGAGATTGTGTCTCACTGGAAGCACTTGTGCAATCATCTTGAAATCAAATTCTCCATCCGCAATAAAGTTCAGACATCCCCCTTTCCTCAAATACAAACTTGGTCAAAAACTAGAAAGAAAACCCATCTATACTATTGGACTTGCCCTTGACTTTGGCAACCCCGGAAAAAAAGCAACCCAAAATGGAGCTGGTTCCTTTGACATTCTCTTTCCATGGAAAATCTGCCTAATATTATATTTAACATTCTTTACACGCTGAACAGCTTAATATACATTGGAAATAGTTTGTAAAAGGGTTTTGAGCTTTCAAGTATTTATTTTTTTTTACAATGCACACGTGTATGTCATTTCATTTTATATTGCTTTATTGAAAAGAAAGGAACTTTTTAAAGAAAACATATTTAAAATCTTTATAACTGAGAACTCTGTTTGTTTGGAATTTCCATTGCTTTTTCCCACGTAGCTTCTGCTGTCCAGTTAAGATCACCAGCAGCAACAGATGAGTAAATCACTGGAATCTATTGACTACTCAATAGTTCCTAGGAACTAAGAAAAAGAAATTCCATACTCTATTCTTTAGTACTTAGCTGTGATTTACCAGAACAAATAATCTTGTTGATAATTAAGAGTTCTTTAGTGTTACAGTAGATAAGCTTTGAGAATCATGCTACATTTTTAAGTATCCGCATAACTAATGAATAAAATGACTGTTAAATTTATATTATTTTACAGGAGACTGTTCTGCTGATTCTTTCCTCTAAATAATGCAAAGCAAAATATGAACTTGGCTTGCAACCCAACCTATTCTAAAGTTGATGAAGCTAATGGCTCTTTTCAGAAGGAAAGTACTGCTGCAAGTAATTATTCAAGGTATCAGGATGTATATTAATGAAGAAATTGAAAACATAAAAGCGTCTACACAACATAGTCATTGTCTGTAGACAAGCAGATACATCCATGCACATTTGAAATCAATGTGATTTAATAGGATGCAATGAATGCAAATATATGAGATCATTCTTTGTTTTTGGACCACAGATGATGTGGCAAAGGTTGCAGTTTATTTTTTCTGCTAGACTAGTTTGGAAACCTGACAGGCCCAGGTTGGTTATCTATATAAAACAATATTTATATTCCTGGGATTATACACTATTAGTTTGGGCAAATGAATTTTTAAAATTTGTTTGTTTAGTGAGTGCTAGATAAACAGGTGAGGCGGCATTGTTCCTCAACCATCTGTGCCTTCTCAAGTAAGAAAATAAAACATAGCAATGGAATCGAACTGCTTCATGGACGTGCAAAGGAATGCATTTAAACATCAGAGGGGAAGGGGAAAAAAATCTATTTCAGGAACTAATCATGAATATGCAACATTCAAATGTTCCGTCTTTGTTATATGAACAGTGGAATGAATGATAGGAAATCGGTGAAGGGGGAAACTGTCAAAGTGTGTTGCAAAGTGTGAACTCCTGAAAATAAAGGTTGTTGAGAAATGTTCTATTCATTACAGTGTCATGATATCACCCTTTGGCAACCAAGCTATGTTTTGGATCAGAGATAATTCCTTCGCTCTTCATCCACATCCCAAAGGTCATCTTCATTAGGGATTCTTTGACTATTGGCCCATTGTTTATGACTGAACAACTTAGCGGATTTCATCTTTTCCTCTGATTAATGTCAACGTGGCTAATGTTATGGTTGTGGGCACAAGGAGAACTTCTTAGTAGAGTGTTGATCGTTCTAGCATTTGGACTCTTCAACATGCAAAGCAGCTAAGGAGGAAAATAATCAGTTCCACAGTCAGAGATCTCCTGTCCAGAGGAAAAGGCTTTGCACCCATCTTCTGAGTTAACAGATGAATATCAGGCAGGGCCACCACCTTCTCAGAAATTGTTGAATTCTGGGACTATGAAATCACGGGGAGGAAGCCCTTTAGCGGTCCAGCTGACTTCTCCAGAGAAGGAGAAGCTACATACCTCTTGCCTCAATAAGGGTTCAGTTGTCAGACACAAAGAGTCAGGACCTTGCATTAAGTTCTAGTCAGAAGATTTATGGCTTATGCCTATATACAAGAATCTGGTCAACTAATGATCACCACTAAATTGGCACTAAAGAGTTAATGGAATTCAAGAGGGGCTGGACTTATACCTCTTGTGGGAATGTAATGACTCCAGGCTGATTCCTCTCTTGACTCCACCTTCTTCTCATACATCAATTGCCTTCAGAAGGGTCCAGAAACTAGATCCTTCTTTGTTCTAATAGGAATATTGTTGGCCTTGGGATTCTTTTGGAACTATTTAAATTACTACTTCTTGTGTCTTTTTTCATCAGGGATTTCATCAAGGAGGGGGACTCGTCTTTGATTTACCTACTATCCCTGAATTATTAATTCAAAATTATTCATTCTACTTAAAGCAGCCATTCTCTGGCACCACCGATTATCATAGACTGGGGCAGGGTTTCTGTATCCTCTGCAAATGATAGTTGATATAATCATGAAGGTTATAATTATGTATAATATCTGGGATCTGGGGAAAACAAATGCCTGTGAACATCAGTTGCAGAAGGACAATACTAGGGAATAAATATTGGTTGTGGACCTCCCACAAATATTTGGTTTGCTGTTGTATAAAATGGGTTGCCAGAAGAAGAGACGTTTGATCTGATTGAATAAGGTCTCTTCTTATATCATTCCCTTGAAGATTGAAGGCTATAAAGCACCAAAACAGCAGGAGCAGAAGACAATTTTTTTTTTCTGTTCTAAGAAATCCTGTCGTGTTGTCTTGTCCATTAATGTTCATCTGAAGCAAAATGGTCCCCTAGTGGGGCAGCCACAGCACTTGGCTTCATTAGATAAGAACATTTGTGACAACTGCAGAGAAGCCCCTGAGGCTGACCCAGAATGCTTCATTGAGGCAGACTTTTGTCAAGGAAGAGTAATGAATGAAAGATGCACTTTGCTGCATTCAGTGGGTCATCCTTGTTTCCCCAAGGCAAGTTTCCCCTTGTCAAGTTGAATCTAGGCTTGGTATTGGAAAAATATCTAAGATATCTGCAAGAGGCAAGGGGATTAAATCCATGCAAGATTCTTGCTAGGGAGACTGAGTTACATCATTGCTAAGGAAAAGCATCTGAAGAGAACATGACAATGGTCCAACCCACCATTGCTAAGGAAAAGCATCTGAAGAGAACAGGACAATGGTCCAACCCAGTTGCTCTCACCTCTGGAAAATATGGGTGATATTCAAGCTTCACTCTTAAAATACACTGCAATGCCTCAGAATTCTTGACTTTCTCCTGAACATTCACTATCTACTAATGGAGTAGCAAAACAGAAGAAGGCTTTCCATTATGGGTTTACTTTTTGCAGAGCAAGTTGTGGCTCAAGAAATAGGCTCAAGTCAGCCATCACTTGCCTTAGTCAAGTAGACCTCTTTAACCAAAGAAATGGAACACTAAAATGCATTCTGATCAAGGGAGATTGTGTACTATTTTTGTCACGGCTCCTTCTCAATACCATAATTAGAGAAAAAGCAGGAAGACTAATTTAAAGCCTTAAAATGAATCTAGAATCCTCAGGATTAAAGTTTTGTGTTTTGTTTTGTTTTTTGCAAAAGGATGTATTTTTTTTTAAAAAAGCCTGTTTCAACTTAATACCTTCCCAAGCAATCTTTTCAATTATCTAACCATCAATTACATGCACAATGGAAAGTGAAGGTGAATTAGAGACAAATGGCAAGTCTAATTCCTAGGTCCTCACAAGGATCAAGAAATGGGCTGATCCTTAAAAAAAAAAGTCATATTAATCGTTCCACTTAACTTTTCTCGAGATGGTTAGAGGGAAATGTTTCAAATTTCCTTGCAGCACTTTCCCTCCCTTCTTTTAAAAACTTCAGTTTGCTAACAATCCCAGCCTGCGGCAAGATGTCTTCTTTATTTTTATCGCTTCAGCAAGGAAAGTACAATAGGAAGAGATGAGAGTATGGTTAGTTGACCAAACACCTGCTTTGTGATGAATAAATTAAATTTAATAGGTTTTGCATAATATCAAAGTTACAGTGTCTCAGCAGATGGTAAGCCATGGCTGATTTGTCTGGATTGAACAGGATTGAGCCTTGCTAGCACTTGGATGAGAAACCAACGGGAAAATCCAGGTGGGTCTTGAATAGGAAGTTGAAAACTATCCCAAAATAAGGTAATGGCCAATTGTTTCCACTTTATTGCCAAGAAAATGGCATGGACGTGTCCACAAAGACACCAAGAGCTGACTTCACTTCAAAGGAGACTTTATTAAAATTGTAATATCTGCTCCCCTTCGAAATAGTGTACTCACAAACGTTCACTTTTAGGAAGATGGTCCATCTTTAGCATTTCATTCCTTTGTGCCATGGTATGCCGATACCTGAGAGCCAAACCATCCTAGAAATAATCAGGAATTTCCAGGCTTAAAGTTAATCTATTAAAGTTCTAGCTTGTCCATTTGCCAGCTGAAATCCTCTATATGTAAAAGGTAAAGATTTCCCTGTTGATCTTGTCTGATTCTAGAGCACGATGCTCATCTCCGTTTCTTAGTCAAGGGAGCCAGCCAAAGACAATATCCAGGGTCATGTGGCCAGCATGGCTATATGTCAATGGTGATAGAACACTGTTACCTTCCCACCAAAGTGGTACCTATTTATCTACTCACATTTGCATACTTTTGAATCGCTAGGTGGGCAGGAGCTGAGGCAAGGGACGGGAGCTCACCCCACTGAGCGGAGTTTGGGTCTCGAACCTGGGCTGTCAGCTGCCAGCATCTTTAACTGCTGAGCCATTACACCCCCAACCCTGTATGTACTTTCTTAGAAATAGGTCACACTCAGCTGAGTGCGTCTTATGGTCATATAAAACTCTGCTACAGGATTGTAGAATATTTTTCCTTTAAGTTACTGAACTTCAACAGTTATATAGCCCTCAATTTGGGTTGGGCTGGCTGGGATTATTGCAAATCCAGCAAATCAAATTTCTAAGCTTCCAGCCTTAAGCATAACACAACATGGCTTAAATTTCATTCCCCGCCTCATTAAAAAGCAAAAAAAAACAAAAACAGATTAATTAATACAGCAAAATGTTTCTGTTCTTCACACCCTTTGCATCATCTTGTTTATATTTGAATCAACTGTTTTCTTTTCAGCGGAGCCAGCAAGGAAACCTACTTTCTTAAATATTTCTCTTTCTGCCATGCAAAATGTCATGTGCTGTAACACAAGCCCACACACACAGCTGGGGAATGGGCATGCTATTGCTTGGTTAATTGCATCGTTCATAATTAAGGGTGGACCAAATGCTTCAGATGAAAAATCGCAATGCGTGGCAAAGGTATCTTTGGATGTAATCCCATTGGGTCAAAAAAAAAATCCCAGTTTTGGGATTGTGCACCATATTTGATCTATTCTTCAGTGATGTTTGAGCCCCCCACAAAGCTTTAAGTCACCCTTTGAGACTTATCTGTTGCCACATTCCACAGAAAACTGATAGTTACCATCTGAATGTCTGAATGGGGGTTCCTAGTTTTGGATTCAGAACAGATTCTTAGCCACAATGTCTCAATGGAAGAAATGTGCCATTGACTCAGAGTTGAAATCTATAGATTTGGTAGGAAAGGAGTAGAAGCATAAGACCAGACCTAGCATCAACCTATAGAAAGTCAGTTGCATCCAAAACCCACAGGATGCAAGTGGCCCCTGATGTAAAATCTATTGGGGGAGAAGAGAATGTTTTAAGTTAATAATGTCTCAATATACTTTGAGTATATTGACTATCAACTAATCACACATCACACATCAGATAAACCTCATTGGCTACAATACTGCCACTGCACAAAGATATTTACTTTAGATGTTACCATATTTTAACATAATTTTACTATAACTTTAATATAATTTTAGCGTTCACATTACATCCTTGATAAAAGGATATCCTTATATCCTTGATCTGTCTCCTATTAGATGTTAGTCTAATAACATCTATCTTAACACCTGTTTTAAAAAGGTATTTTTAACTCTGTCTTGTATTTTATTTTGTTTATTATCTGTACTGGTCTTTGAGTGAAATAAATTACATTGGAATTTATCGTTTTGGGTCAATTCAATGTGTGTATTTACGTCAATCCCATTATAGTCCAGTTAGGATCCGATTCTCAAAGAAGGATCCCAAGAAATTTTTATCTCAGGCTACCATTAGAGTTTCAAAGACTAGTGACCGAACCTCTTTGTTCTGTGTCTGCTCTCCTCATCTCATTTTCCTTGTCTATCATTTCTTTGGGGCACCTAAAGAAAGGTCTTTTTTTCTAACACTGGTTTTTTTTTTTTTTTTGAAGACAGCTCTATGGCCAAAGAGAGAGCTAAATTGTTTGAAGCGTATGAAGGAGATGAGTAACTCCGAAAGCAGAAAAAAATAGAAGAATAGTGAAAATGTTTATTCCTCTTTGTTAACTGGTGTATCCACCGCATCTTTCTGAACCTTAATGATTAGGAGATCATAGTTCTCATATAATGCTAATTTACGTTTGTCTGAAATTAAATGAACCTGGAGACCTGGATGCAATTTTCCACCTAAACAGGACCATAAAAAGAATAGACTAGCTGAAAAAAAGAGAAAAGAAACCACGGGGATGTTGGTAGGAAATAGGTCCACGCTGAAGCCAGACATTTAATGTGCCTTTGCTTTGCTACGGTATCTTAAATCCATTCTCTGTCCATCATTTCTTTTGTTTTTGTTTCTTAAGGTCAGCTTTTTCATTTCCTCCAGGAGAGATCTGGAGGGAGAAAGCAGCTTTGTCTACAAGTCCAATTGAGTTTCATCATGATGGACTACACAATGCCCAGCCTTTTCATCTTATCTATCTTACCTGTGATACCAGCTCTCTCTAGCCGTGCAATTATATGCCTCTATTCCATGGGTAGCAAACTTCAAATAGGAGCATCAAAGGTCTTTAGAAGTCAACCAATCCTCTGAACCAAACAAACACCCAAAGGTGATGTTCTGAAGAATGGAGGGGAAGACAATACAGGAGGCAGTTCATAAAAGAGAACAAAGATGAACCACAACTAATGACAATGGCTTTCATCTCAAGAGACAAATTCCACACAATGCTATCAAGCTCATTGTCTCTGCAAGCCACAGCTGCAAATCATTAGAAAAGAAGATGAAAAGAGTGTAGGGAATGATGGGAAACAGAATCCATTTCAGAGTCTGTGTGATCTTCGCTTATGCATCCATCCATGCACCTGTTCACTGGAGAGGACCTGTTCTCCACATCTCCAAGTGAAGACATACATTTTTTTAAAAAATTACAGTGTTTGTCTTAACGCTACACCAAATCGAACTGAATATGTTCATGGCAGATTAAAAGTGAAATAAAGGAGTCTTAGATTGTTCTCTGATCAGAAGAATATTTCCTTAGAACCCCAAAGTAAGGAGGCTTTTCATCATTAAAATTGGGCGTGTTCTCCAAAGTTCACGAGAACTTTAAACAAATCACTGGATCAGATCTTTGCATGATTCAGGAAGTGACATGTACTCCACAGATGGATTGAAAGTAGAGTTTAGTATCTGAAAAGACAAAATTGGCAGAGATTTTTCAGGTAAAGTGGGGAAGGTAGTAAAATGTAATCACAAGAATTACTTCAGTAATTTAGACTTGCCTCCCTATTTTCATGGAGAAAAACAATGGCAAAAAGGCATTGACATAATTTGAAGGCAGAAAAACAGAACAAAATAAAACCAGAGGCCCAGCTGTCTCTAGGAAAATTGACCTAACTGTATAAAATTATTTAATTGTACCAAATGTTACAAAGATTCAATTTCTTCTTGGAAGCTAGCACCTTTTTTTAAAAAGACTCATTTTAAAGCACAGATAGGAGAGAAGCAACCAATAAATTAAAAAGATCAATTCAACCTTGTTTTGAATACCCTCCAATGCTCAGGAATGGTTGGTCAGTAGAGTTGTCCTACCTCTTTCCAGCATCACAGTGCCCATCCTGGTAAGGCCCACCTGATGCCTTACTTGCTGTCATTTCAGCACCAAAGACCTCTTATCCTCATGCCTTTTAATCTTCTGGAGTTGGGCATTTGTGTGAAAGTGTGAAAATGTGGGTATGTGTGCATATTAGGGGATGTGGTAGCACAGTAACTTAATGATGCTGGAACTCCAAGCAATAAATGATCTGCATTCCAGAGGTTTGAGTGCAGCTTCACAAGACGGGGTGAGCTCCTGCTGCTTGCTCCCTGGCTCCTGCCCACCCAGCAGTTCGAAAGAATGCAATATTGCGAGTAGATAAATGGGTACTACTTTGGAGGGGGGAAACCTAGCCGTGTTCGTGTGTGCAGAGAGTGGAAGCCGGCACTGGACCTGGCCAGATGCAAGGCAACACAACATAAGATGAGGTGAAGCGAGACCGGTGGAGGAGCCCAAAAGAGTCAGCAATCCGAGCACCGCTAATCAGTTAATTCACCCCCTGCAGTGCACCAAGGATAGGCACACAAGTGCCGAACAGAATGAACTAGCAATCTAGGTTGTCAGGACTGCATTGTGTCTAGTGTCATGGTTTGAAAATTTCAATAAAGGTGAATATTTGTAGCTCAGGGTTGAAATGAGGGGTCCTTGGCAGTTTCTTGATTGGGGCATTGCTTACTTGATTGTTGGTCTGAAGCTGACCTTGGAGTTACTTACCCTTGCAAGAAAACAAGCAAGCTCAGAGAACACCATGGACCCCTCCTTTGAAGATTCCCCTGACTTTGTATGCCACACACTAAATAAATAAATGGGTGCATGTTAATTCATTTCATTTCTACTGACGAATCTGATACGTGAGTGGTGGCTGTGGAGATGCAGCGATTCATTAATTCTTTACCAGCCATTTAGCTGAGAGGTGTTTTTTTTAACTGGTATCACCTTGTGTTCTGCTGGTGATGTCAAGCAACACATTGCGCAGAGAAGAAATAGATCTGTAAATACATTTGGAATGGAGGCTGATGTAACATTAAGCCAACTAGCCAAGCAAAGCATAAGATGGATGAGCCGAAGTGATTCGCTTTTATGGAAAGAACACCCTGAACTTGTTATATAGGAGGAATTTGGACCAGGAAAAATAAATGGCAAATAGAGATATTTGTGCAGAGTGTGATGTAGCAGGGTCACTGAAATTTTCCAGAGTTGCTTTGGCAATAGATGATTTCACTGTTCACCCTCATGCATCGAAGCTTTGTCGATGACTCTCTGATGCCTCCTTTTTTGCTTCACAATAGCTTTCCCCATTAATGGAGGTGTATTTATAATTAAAAATGGGCTGACCCTCTCTCTGTTTGTTTTCATTTCTTTCCACTCAGGGAGAGAAAATTAGGCCCCCAGGATGCTGTGCTTCACATTGTCTCCCCAGTGTTATTTCAGCTGTGAAAAATGCTAATGAGCTAATATTAATTTTCCTGGAGGAAAATGCACATATGTTGTGTAAAAAATATTGGCGGGCCCCCAGCATTCCATCATTTGACGTCCTCTATTATTATGTTTCACTGCAGGAAAGGAGAAAAAAACACTCTATTGTGTCAGACCTTCCCCAAGAGTTGGAGAAGTGGGAAACTCATGTTGGGCTATGCTTCATCATGCCCCAGTTGAGCAACACAAAGCAACAAAGGAAATGAAGTTGGTTTAGCAAACAGAACAGGGCAAATAATGGATGATTCAAAGATAATTTACTACAAAAACATTTCAGGATTCCACAATACTCTAGGTTTAAAGTTATGTCTGAAAAGATAAGCAGGAAATTATTGTAATTATTGTAGTTCTCTCAGAGTTAGGTCAAAGATTCATTCTGAATTTCTGGAAATAGCTATGGGGTCCCTCTGTGTGAGGTTCTAAATAAAAGAAAAAGAAAAAGAAAATGAAATGAAATGAAAAGAAAAGAAAAGGAAGAGAGGAAGCTACAGTTTCCACCACTGACTTTGAAGACTTCCACTTCAGCCAATTGCAGCCTTCAAGAAACAAGCCCTTCTTTCTTATAAAGAAGAAAATTGGACAGCTAGTAAGGAAGTGTCTGAATTCAGTGGTTCATACATCTTCTATCTGCAGAATGTAAAAGAGAGAGAGCTGAATCATCCTGGTGTGAATCAAGCTATTTGTTGGAGTGATCTCCAACAATATTGATGTCTCTAGATTAACAATTTTATAGAGACCATAAGACCCCAACAAAGAAAGCAGAGAGTCCTTCTTTGTCACCAAGAAACACAACCAATAGATTGATCAATGTTTCTTCCATCCCTGCTCTCTCTCTCACACACACACACATACACACACACACACACACACAGGCAGAAGAAGCTTTCAACATGCTTGCTTCATCTGCTTACTTACAATTAGACTAGCCAACGAAGTGAATTAATGTTAAACACATTATCATGACATTGCCATAATAAATCTTAAATTATGTTTAAGTAGGAAGATCATCAACGCTTTATGCCAATCAGATTTTCTGTGTATTTATAGCTGCTCTAATCCCTTAGTCATTAATTTTCCAGGCTGCAGATCTGGATGTAATTAAGAACAAAGTATTGTTGCACATGTGGCTATGAAAATAACATGCTGATGTGATTGATTATGTTTTTTTAAGCCAGGCATGCTTGACACTCACCAATGATAATTCATTCAGATGTTAAGTAATTAAAGTTTTAGGCAAGTTGATAAACTTTTTATGTGATCCCCATGTAAGGAGGCTATCAGAAACCTTGGGGATACTGTGTAGGTAATCATTTTCTACCTTCCTAGATAACTTTCCCTGGAGATTCCTTTGGGGTTTGGTATAAGTTACTATACATTATCTTCCTGCTAGTGAAAAACATCTCATTGCCTTTCAATGAGTTCTGAATAGCATCAAAGAACATTCCTCTAATATTGAATTCAACCCCGGGGTTGGGCTCTGTCAAAAGGCGGGTGAGGATAGGAACAAAGACACACAGACACACACACACACACACACACACACACACACACAGAGAGAGAGAGAGAGAGAGAGAGCACCAATGTTAAACAAATGAAGGTTTTTATTCTGAACACTATGATATGAAGAAGAAGAAGAAGAAGAAGAAGAAGAAGAAAAGAAGAGAAGAAGAAGAAGAAGAAGAAGAAGAAGAGAAGAGAGGAAGGCGAGGAGGAGGAGGGGAGGAGGAGGAGGAGGAGGAGGAGAGAGGAGGAGGAGGAGGAGGGAGGAGGAAGGAGGAAGAGGAAGAAGAAGAAGAAGAAGAAGAAGAGAAGAAGAAGAAGAAGAAGAAGAAGAAGAAGAAGAAGAAGAAGAAGAAGAAGAAGAAGAAGAAGAAGAAGAAGAAGAAGAAGAAGAAGAAGAAGAAGAAGAAGAAGAAGAAGAAGAAGAAGAAGAAGAAGAAGAAGAAGAAGAAGAAGAAGAAGAAGAAGAAGAAGAGGAGGAAAGAAGTTATGATGATGATATCCATGTCCATCTTTTGGCAATTCTCCAAGTTTCTCCACATCTTCTGATCTTGATTAATGAAATAGTGTGATCTAATAGAATATGTATGTGAAAGTATTATTTACAATACTGGTATGTTTTTCTCAGTACATACAGAATAGTAGAATATATATAAGAAAGCCTTGGTCTACTTAATTTTCCTCTCTCGTGTCTCCTTCTGCTTGTAATTTATTAAAGCTTCTTCTCCTCCACCTTAAGTTTTTTTCCCAGCCATCTTCCTTCCAAACAAAGTTTTTGTCCCAGAAAAACTGTATACACAACACAGTCCACTCTCCTGGGCTTTCCACACTGTCGCAACCTGTTCCAAGAAGTTCCTCTAAAATCTTCCTTCACATCCCAGGGTTGAAATCTCCAGACTTGGCAGGGCTGAACAGAGTGAAGTCCCAGACTGATGTGGAACTATCCAAAGTCCTGAATGGGAAACTAGGATTGTACCTGGGTTTGAATTTCCCTCTGGCAATAATTATAGTGTGGAACTAATAGTGTGCAGAAATATCACCTCCGTTTTTAGGAAAATCCTTCTCCAAATCATGAAAGAAACATCTGGCTTATTTCCTTATTTTCAGGGTTCGTTGGAATTTCTTTTGGTCTTCTTTCAGAAATTCTTTTGACTTGGGGAAGGGGAATATTACATTGTTTAAGAAATAATAGTTGAGAAAACCTCCATGTGATTGCAATTCCTTTGTCAGGAAAATCCTAACAAAGCAGCTCCTCCTTTCTCTAATCTAAAGGATCAGGAACATTGGCTAGCTAGCAGCGAAGATTGCATTTGCTCAGCACTGGAAAAATGAAGAAACACCATTGGATGGAGAGATAATCAAGAAAATACTGGGCTGGGCTGAAATGGACAGACTTACATTGATGATTAAAGAAAAAGAAGATACAGAATATTTTCAAACATGGAACTTATTTTATCAATGGCTGGAAAAATGGGATAGAGAGTAAGAACTTAACTTGTATTACTAAGCAAAATAAATCAGCCCAGGCAACACGTTGCTCATAAGCACTAATGACATGTAATAATAGAAAATCAATAAAACATTATTTAAAAAAGGAACATTGGCTAGCTTATTTATATACTAAAATGATGCAGTATCTAGAATGTTGTATATCCGAGGCAATCCTGATGATCTGCAATATGATTGCACCTATGTCACTTTCACTTACGTAAACCAACTTCAGGCACCAGATGTTTACCTGACATTCATTTTCTGAACTGACACCTGGATAGCTTGATTGATTCAAGTGGTCCATGAATTTATAAAATGATCGGGATATTAATGCACAGAGCAATCCTGCAAATGACAGCTTTCAACAGGAGACGCTTAAGTAATCTCAGTAGGGGTTTTAGTCAGTCCAGATCCATTAAAATTAGACAAAATGGCTATAGGAAGCTTGCAGTTTGCCAATGCATGCAGTGACTTGGCTGTCCATGTTAATTATGGTACATGAAAGGATATATTTTCCAGAAATGTTGCAATTTAATTGGACTATTTAGTTGTCTCATGGCAGCACCATAATATCATTCCTTCACCCCCCACCGTCTCTTTCTGTGTGTGTGTTTGAAACATAGATGATGACTACCACTCCCTTTTTTCTTTTGCAACTTTTATTTTCATTTGCATTACAAGTTGCTGGAATGGTTGGGTGGTTATAGACATGAATCGCAAAGAATTGTTTTAATATAGTCAACCTCGCTGCCAAATACACTTGTGTGTGTGTGTACGCATACACACACATTCATATATCATACATATACATATAGACATACAGCCTTACAGCCCTCTCTAAGCAGTTTACAGAGTCAGCATCTTGGCCCCAACAATCTGGGTCCTCATTTTATCAACCTTGAAAGGATGGAAAGCTGAATCAACCTTGAGCCAGTTAGGATCAAACTTCATACTGTGGGCAGAGTTAGTCTGCAATACTGCATCCTAACATTGTGCCACCGGAAAGATGTAGAGGTAAAGATAAAGAGATAGAGACAGATACAGAGATTGTGTGAGAGAGAGTGTGTGTTTTAAAAAAAGTATAGAAAGCCCAAGGCCACTTTGATTTGTCATCCATCACCCTTTCTCAAAGAAGGGTATGTTGCATTTGGATGGTCAGAGAGCCAACAGAAGGTGGCTGCCAACAGGGTAACAGTATGTATGATAAATAATACAAGTTTATGTTCTGGCTCTCTTCGGCATCATAAAATCTCACTTGTCAACTGCCTATTGGACGTTGCCATGCAGAGATGCTTCTATTAACACTCCTTTCTGAACCTACTATAGTTGGTTTCCCACTGTTCGAGCTAAAAGTTGCTAATAAATATTCTAGTTGTTAGTTCCCAGCCATCTTGTTGTTTTCTATTTTGACTTTCCCAATGCAAGGCGTTAGCTGGAAAGGAAACGCGTTCATTTGCTGTGGCCTAGTATTACAAATATTTGCTCCTAATATGCTGAGGTTTCCTGAGTTATTAAGCACGGGATAATGAACCCTTTGCAGAAAATAACTAGAATGTGATCTATGCCGGCAAAAGCAACAAAGCAAGGAGTGCATTAACAAACACAATAAATTAGTGCAATGCAAAGCAATCTTAGTTCCGGCAGATAGGAATTTATAATTGCACTGGTGTGGTTTGAGGTTTTATGACATGCTCCTCCCCAAATGTTGGCTGTTTCTTTAGAAGGAAAGCATGCTAATTAGTACATTATACAAGGCTGAGATGAGTAATGCTATCTGGAATCTTGTAAGGCTTTTTTTGTTTCTTTCTTGTGCTAACCCAAATTATGCCTGTGGAAGAAAATTGAGGAATGGTAAAATTATAATCAGTCAACCTGGTGCATATAAATCATTATAAGAAATACAGATAGTGGAGTTTCCATATTGTGGCATGGAATGAGAATGAAGAGAAGAAAATATAGATGTGGCCATCAAAGGTTGGATCTTCCTTTTGATGTTCTTGCGTTGACATTTTAGCTTCTTGATTGTCTCCTGAGTCCACCTCGAAACTATCCTTGCATGGTTCTCTGGATTTCCCAAATTAATGTCATAAGTTAAATGGGTTTTAACCAAGAACCTTCCTCTCACCCTCCAGACAGGATGTATCATTCTCATCTTCCACTTTTCTGCAAGTTCCAGATGGAAAAGACATCAAGCTGGTGCAGATAGGTATTGTTTAACTCTCAGAAGATGAAAAGGGCCAAATAGAGAAGCTCTCCAATTATTCCTCTTGCTCTTGCTTATGATTTCTCTTTTCATGATTCTGCTCAAAAGAAGTCATCATCTGAAATCATGTTGGTATTGGTCTGGAGAGCACTATAGAATCAAACAAGAGAAGTCACTTCCCAAAGTCATAAGGTTCAGAAGACAATTGGCATATCCCTTCCCCTGTTTGGCTTCTTTGAAAAGATGCTGCAGGTCAGGGTTAAAAAAAAACACCCCTAGATCAGGGGTAGGCAACCTTGGCTCTTTTATGACTCGTGGACTTCAACTGCCAGAATTCCTGAGCCAGCTATGCTATGCTGGCTCAGGAATTCTGGGAGTTGAAGTCCACGAGTCATAAAAGAGCCAAGGTTGCCTACCCCTGCCCTAGATGTAGGAGATGACCAGGCTGAGCCAGAGGGAGGGGTCAAACACATCATCAGTCTCAAGTCCTTGCACACCCAAAAGAGATCTAACTCCAGCCCATCTTGAATGCCTGTCTTATTTCCCTTAACTCTTGTAGAGAGCTCAAGCTTGCAATAAGTCCTTGTACTCATCTAAACTGCCTGAATCTCCTGATTTCCCCGGGCCCTTGACAATAATCTGAAATTGCATATTCCCTCTAGAAGAGTTTCAATGAATCAATGTGGACGAGACTCAGCTAGATGGATCTACGGTCCAGGTTGATACAAGACCGTTTCTTTACTTCCATGTACATGCAACAGAGGACACAGAGTATGTGACAATAGTCCCCAACCCAATCAATATGTCCACAGCTCCCATCCTGATTTGCCACGTTAGTTTGGCCTAAATTCTACATTGCTCTTGTCCTCTAGAGGTTTTTCTCAGCAAGTAAGGTCATTTTCCTAAAATGGTTGTTAATATTGTTTGGGATAATCCTGATGTTATTTCCCTCTTCACTTTTGCTTAGTGACGGTTGAAGCATTTTATTTAGTCCTTTTGATGTAACAAAGTAGCCCCCCCCCCAAGTGAAGAAACACAATGTCACTTTCACTGTTTTCCTTTGCACATCAGGAGCAAAATTTGTCTACAGGCTTAACTATGGCAATTCCATTGGGATGGTGACTGTGGAGAGTGGATAAATCAAAGGGTAGTTTCAATTTTATAAACCGAAGTGACAATTTTTGAAGTAATTGGTAAGGAAATCTGCAAAAAGGGATGAATTTATATGCAGGGTGAAGGCTGGGCTGAAAGGAAGTAAATCCAAGAATTATGATGGGGAAAAAACAACCTAAAGAAGATTTCTGAGGCTCAATTTGGCATTCATTATCCTCATTCAAAATCATCCAGAGCTGGTGGGCAACCCAGAGGGTCAAAATCACTCCAAAATTTAGGGGCGTTTTGACCCCTGGGAATAGTCAAACTAAAATTAAAGGCAATGAGGAAGTGGGTATAAATTGTAGCTACTTAGATTTCACTTTGGGTGGTCCTCGATTTATGATGCTGAAAACAGTTGTGTACACCTAGTCCTCATACTTATGACCTTTGCAGCGTCCCTGTGGTGACATGATCAAAATCCAGGTGCTTGGCAGCTGATATATATGTAGTCATGTTTGCAGCATCCCATTGGTGGCCTACTCAGGGCTTCTGACAAGCAAAGTCAATGGGAAAAGCTGGATTTGCTTAACAATTGCAAGATTCACTTAATGACTGTAGCGGTTCATTTAAAAACCGTGGCAAAAAGGATCAGAAAATCAACTGACTTACTGACTACATCATTTTAGCAATGGAAGCTCTGTTCCCAAATGAAACTTCGTGTAGAAGTGAAAAAATCTTGACAGTAACATCTGTGAAACAAAGGAGTAGCCTATCTAGGAAGGCTGAGAGCTTGCTGTCTCTGGAGATTTTTAACAAGTGGGTGGACATCTACCTTCTAGGAATGGCTTAATTAGGTTTTCTGCAGAGGAAGAGACTAAATGAGAGGTCCCAAGCCTTTTGGGCACCAGGGACCGGTTCCATGGAGAAAGGATTCTCCACGGACTGGAGAGCGCGTGGTTTTGTGCGCTGCCTGCATCCCATGGATGGGACTTTGCTTGTTTGTGCGGACCGGTTGTTCGCATGCCGTGGCCCTGGACTAGATTACCCTTTGTAGTCCTTTCTCTCTTCCTAGGAGATTGAAGGATCTCCATATCTTCTGCCAACCTTCCTACAGAACACAGAATACTATTTGGAGAAAGCTTCCACCTTTTTCAGACACAGCCATTTCCCCTGCATGCGTCTCTCAATTTTGCGGTGGAGTTCTCAGCTCAAATTAACAAAGCTAATTGTGCATACCACGACTTCTTTTTCTGCTTTCTGAAGACCTCACCCAGGCCAAAAACCACCTTAAACCTCCAGTGGCCTCCTTCAGAAATGCCGTGGACCCATATCATGACCACACCAAGAAGACAAAGTGCCAATAATGCAAAAAAAAAAAAAAGAATGTGTAGATTTAAATGACCAACAGCTTTATCTGACCAGTTTCCACTTTCCATATGCTGCAGCTTCGCTCTCTGATTTAATGGGAAGGAAGACGTGTCTGTCCTAATAATTCTGCAGATGGCATGTGGTGAGAGGGGCTGAAAAATCAGCTAACAACTACACCACAAAGCAAATTTTTTTTTTAAAAAATGATGCTTTAGCACCACTTCCATTGGCAAGCATGTAGATGTCACAGTTGTGCGATTCCTCATTTGGCATTAGGTGTTGATTGCTCATTAAGGCAAGCAGCTTGCTAACTCCAGCAATGCACAATTCCTTTTCAGTGTCCAAAATGATTGGGGGGGGGGATGGAGGAGAATCCCTTTTTAAAATAATAATAATAATAATAATAATAATAATCTCAGGAATAAAATACTGATTTTTTTTTAAAAAAAAACATCTCTGGATAATTTTATTTAAAGATAAATAGTCCATTTGCAAATTCTGTGGCCTGAACTGTAGCATTAGAAATAGCACTTGGACTTATATACTGTCCCATAGTGCTTTACAGCCCTCTCTGGGCAGTTTGACAGAGTCAGCATATTTGCCCCCAACAATCTGGGTCCTCATTTTATCGGCTTTGGAAGGATGGAAGGCTGAGTCAACCTTGAGCCCCGCCAGGATCGAACTCCAGGCTGTGGGCAGAGTTTGCCTGCAATACTGCACTTTGACCCCTGCGCCACCAAGGGTCTTCTCCACTGTGAGCCAAATGAAAATTGCATCTGCTCAAAGCAATGCAAGTAGGAAAAAATGGGTGGAATGACGGGGTATGTGCAAAGAGAGAAGACAGCAAAATAGGGTTCCTTCAATTCCATGTGCTTTGTAGCCTCCTTGACTGCTTCCATTGGCTCATGTGGAGGGGGAAAAAGACCCCTGAGAAGAGGTGCTTTATGCATTCTTCATCTTTTGGTTTAACTGGAAGTGTGGGAAGCAAGGAAGCTGAAGACAGCTGGAGGACCGTGTTGTGCAAGATGTCACCTTGCTTACCTTATAACTAAGGGAACTGCACCGCCACTATTCCAAGGGAGAATGCTATCAGCTTTTCTTAAAAAAAAAAAAAAATCAGTTCCTTTTCTTTGATGGGGGTTTACAAAAATACAAAAAGCATTTTCAGTATAGCAGTAGATGCAGTGGTTCGATTCATATAGGTGAACAACCGGTTCTCTGTGTGGATGCCACTTCCGGAAGTCCATTCTGGGCCTGGGCAACAAAAAATTAGCTACCGGTTCTGCCGAAGTGGTGCGAACCGGCTGAATCCCACCACTGAGTAGATGGTTGAAATCCTTCATTGTGGAAGCTGCAACTGAGCTTTTCCATCGAGCAGCGACAGAAGAGAAGACAGTATGATGCACTTCGTAATCCACGTCACGTGGTATGAGACAGAGTCTCTATCTACCTATTTATTTTCTGGCTTTTTCCATGTTGTGGGAAGTCAGTTCAAGCTGCATCTGAACCTAGGGTAGATCAGTCACTTTGGTGCACCAGCTAAGGAGATAGAGAGCTTTTGTGGCTGGGAACTGCATTTCATCTTGCATTTATTCTTCGGCGTCCTGCTTAGGGAGCCTGATCAGTTGCGACAAAGCTCCTCTTGATGCTGTCTCATAAATCTACGGTAATATCCATTTAAAGAGGAATGAACCCAAGATTGCTGGGTTGAAGCTGCTTCCATCATGCCGGGTGAGCATGCTAATTATCTTTCCAGAAAATAAGATGGCTCCCTAGAGGCCAGACATTTTGGAAATGGCTTCTGTGTGACTTATTCATCTGCAAACAATCCTCATAAAGGCATGATTCATGTTTTTATGAGCATACACATTTCAGCTCCTGTTGCCAGCTCTGGGTCCAAGCTATTGTTTCTTTGAAGGCTGAGAAAATACACCGGAAAGGGACAGACTCAAGTTGGCTTAGAAGAACAATCTCTTTCCATTCTGTATGGATTCACTTGTAAGCCCATTCTGCATCCATTCTTAATTTCCTTCCCTTCTATTTCTGGACTCATCTATGTGCGTTTTTGAAAAATCTGATCTGTATGGGTGGAAAACCGGTGCTGTGAAATTTGAGTTCTTTTGAGCTGAGCTCAGATCCTGATGGGCCCATGTGGGTTTCTTGGTTCAGTGCAAAAATGAGATGCCGGTGACTTATTCAGAATATGTTCTTCACATCTAGTAAGTCTAGTCAGTGACTCTGGTCAAATATTTAATCTGATCATCTTTTGTATTATTAATATGTTTATTGATTACCTCTTTTTATGATTTGTTTCATTGGTTTTGCTAACAGAACAAATTGCTTATTTTTTTTATCTCAGGGTCTCTAGTGTGTTTGATTTTTTTTTTAAGCTTCGTTTTATTGCTTGGCTAATTTAATTTCCTAAATTTTGCTATACTTTCCAGATTGCTTCTGCATCCCTTTTTATCTTATTAGCTTTTGACTCACTTCTATATTTTATCATGTGCTTTTACTGATCTTTTCCGATGTTGACATTGTATTACTTTATACAACCCACAAGTCATTTGTTTCAAATATAAATAACAACTACATTTGATCCTTATGTTTGAAAAATGGTTTTTTTTGCCCTAAGGTATCCTGGCTTACCCTCTAACCCATGTTTAAATATCACACTATTTCCTAAATCAGTGTTTCCCAATCTAGCAACTGAGATGGGTGAACTCCCAGAATTCTTAGTAATAACCTTGCTGGCTGGAGAATTCTAGGAGCTGAAGTCCACACATTTCAAAATTGCCCAGATTGAGACACATTGTCTTAAATAAATAACATTATGGTTAACTTTGTTTGTAAACCCAATCACTGCTTGCTTTCTAGTTGCTGATTAACAGGTTTAATTTCATAGCTGTACTGTTTATTTAATAAAAAATATGTCTCTTTATCCTCTTCATATCTCCGGCTCATATTTCAATGTGGTAAAAGTTCTTAAATCATCTCAGTGTTGATAAATAGTTTATGGTAAGATGTTTCTATTTGTCCTTTTTCCAAGAAAGGCCCGAGTTAATCTCTATATTGTCTTTGATACTGTCAAAATCTGAAAGAGAAATGTCCTTAATCCACTTAATATTCTCTTGATCATACTCGCTTATTTAATTTTAAAGATGCTACCAATGCAAATTCAAGGATTGCCTTTCCCTGATATACATAAGTGTCTGTGAAAGAAGACTTAACCGTTAGTGGGGGAAAGGGGGGGATTTAAAATTTAATCCTTCACTATTGCATCACTCAATAAATTGACTTAAACTCCAAATCTGTTAAATAAATTACAGAACAGAGCACAGAGCAAAATGTTTGGAGGAACAACACAATCTGTTGAATGGATGAGATAGTCTTAGCTCTTTATAAAAAAAATATTTATATTATGTATGTGTTCTTGGATCAGGATAGGGGACGTCCATGTTCAAGTCTCTTTTCTGCCAAAGATGCTCTTGGTGTGACTTTGGACCAGTTTTTTTTCAATCCACAAATTTGTTGCTGTAGAAACAGTGCGGAAACACCTTGTGTGCCTGAAAGAAAGACAGGATGCAAATCTACTAAATAAATAAAATTTAGCTGTAACTCCAAACTCAGCTACATGCTTGTACTCATGCATCAGATACATGCATTTGCCCACCTTGAAAATCCTCTAAGTAACCAGTCATATCCTATGAGGATAGTATTCACAATTAAAGAGAGAGTGATATTGGATGTAGACTCACAAATTCTGCTGTTCCTTCAAAACTGCCACTCAAAGTCATTTCAAAATGAGATCGGCAGCAAATAAATTGAATAAATAAAACTAGAAAACTACAGTAGACTCAAGTCTTTGGGTGTGAGTAAGACTAGATGGTGTTAAGTTGTTAAAAATACTGAGGAACTATATGTTTGCAATTCCACTCTTTGCAGTAATAGTTGGTTTCAAGATCTAAAGCTAGTACTTACTCAACCCATCAAATTTGTTATTGTCACAGCTAGTTGTCGCTCAGTTGCTAAGTCATGTCCAACTTTTCGTGACCTCATGGAGCATAGCACACCAGCCCCCCCCCCTCCATTGTCTCCTGGAGTTTGATCAAGTTCATGATCATTGTGTCAATGACACTATCTAACCCTCTCATCCTCTGCCATCCCCTTCTCCTTTTGCCGTCAGAGCTAGTAGTGATATTCTGAATATCCAGACCACTAACTTTTCAGTCTTACCTGGAAATGCAAGGGAATAACCTTTGCCCTCTGGATATAAAGCAAAGTTTCCCGCTTTGAGCTACTGTATTTGCTACACCTATAACTGTAGGTATATTCTCCAGGGCAGGAACGACTGTAGCTCTTGCTTCAGAGAGAACAAATGAAGTTATTTCTCATTTTGAGAGGTTCATGTCATCTGCGATGTGTCCATTGTGCTAAAAAATGCCAATGACAGAGGCAGTCTAGCATAAGTGGAAGAGCTGCGACCCCATCCTCACCCTGATGCAGACCCCACACCAATGAAAATGGCCTGATTTTTGTCTCCGAAGCAATTTCCTTCTGACAAGGCTAAAGAGCTGATAAGGGTATTGGTTTCTGCTGAAGCTTTTTGGTGCTAACTTGAAATATTTTCTTGACATTACTTTATCTCCTTAATATGCTATGTCACCAGAACAGTCAGAAATCATTGCTTAGGAATGCTCTTTTAGGTGTTAATGTGTGCAATTCAGGAGGTTCCTACTCATTCGGGTCCTCCTTGGAACTAACCACCATTAAAATGCCAGTGAGTGCTTCCCTGCTCATCTAATACAGTATCCAGCAAGTCTTCTTTGCAAGATTTACTTGTTAGTGCAACTCCATCTTTGAGGCACAACAGCCATTCGCCAGATAAGAATTCTGTCTGCAGTTGGAGCTGTGAAGCACTTCTAAAACAAAGCAACAGATTGTCTTTGCTTCGACCGGAGAGAATCTTTTCATAAAGCTCCCGAAAGATAATCCTTGGGCATCAAAAGGGAATAAGTTTGTCCCATTATCCCAAAGGTGCTTTTTCAAGAGGCAACTGGATTTTCTTGTTTTTCTTTGAAGACATTTCACTTCTCATCCAAGGAGCTTCTTCAGCTCTGACTGGATGGTGGGGAATGGAAGGGTTTATATTCCTTGCAAACAGCTGGTCATTTGCATTCTTTTAGAGAGTCATTGAGGCCACTTGGAGGTTTATCTATGTCCTCAAGGTCACCAGAGTAGTGCAAATTGGTGTGGAGTCTGAGCTCAGACTCTGAATCTGATTCTAAGGATGCTGCTCCAACTGAACCTGTGGAATGTCAGCCTCAGGAGACAGCATGCCAAGAATCACTTGAGGCTGATCAAAACCAGCCATCACCTGGACAACTGGAGCTGTCAGATTAGGATAATGTAAGGAGAATGAAGAGCAGAGCAGAGACATTTTATGAGGCTTCTTGCCAAACAAGGGACTAAACCTCTTGATTGATGGCAGCTGGTTGCAACCTGATTTAAGAGGCAGCTCCTATGTTGCCTTGTTGGAAACAACTGCTTTTTTTAGCTCTTATAAAATGTTCCTGTGATTTCTTCCTGTTAATTTCTGACTCTAGACTGGCTGACAACCCTGACCAAGCTCTCAGAACCTTGGACTGATTTTGGACTAGTCTTCTGCATACTCCTTTTAAAATCAAATTATTTAAGCAAGCCTGTCAGAGATCCTGTTTTGGTTTGCATGACTGGCTGTGGTTATCTGTTTGGGCCTGAGTAAACTGAGCTATTATAGCAACTGTGTGTCAGTCAGTATTTGAAGCCTGAACTAGAACACATTGAACAAACTTGTAAATGAATATGGCCCAAGCGGACATGCACCAGAATTAACCTGCTTTGTTCATTTCTATACTTTCTGGCTTGTAGTCATTCAGTTGTGATTCACTGCCAATAACAACCATGTTCCCAGTAGAAATCTGTATTACTAGGCTCTGAATCTGAACAGCTTTGATGCAAAGTGAATTCTTCCTCTTTGAAAGAATATGATGACTTTATATTCTGAATAGGGAATATGCAGGGTAATTTGCAGGAGGCCATGCTGCTAATTAATACCAAACTTAAAAGCATATTAACATCACATCCCCAATATGCTGCAGGTATACTATAATACATTTAATATTGAAAAGTCTTTTGTTGAACAGATGGGCTTAATGATGGAGAGGACAAATTGCACCTGTAAATAGAAGCAAAGACCTCTGTTCTCTCACATGCAAGGTTTCTTTCTCTTCCCCCTGCAAATTTGGAAATTCTATCATGATCCTCAGTTGCTTATAACAAAAGTTTTAGTGTTCATGAGGGAGTGATTACACCAAGATCTTTGTTTTCCAGATTATCTTTCTTCCTTACTCTCCCATGGATATTAATTGGGTTGCTATGGAAGCAACTTTCAACATCCAATTAGTGCATATCAATCCCACTGAAGAATTCTCAGTATTAGTGGATTTCTGCTGACTTCAACAATGGAAGACCAAAGGGAGGAAATTAACAGGAAGTCATCCATGCATTGTCATTCATTTCCAGTGTTTACTTCCAGGGGACAATCCCCAAATCTCAGAGCTTGTAATATTCAATGGAAGAAACTTTCATTGCATTACACAAAAGGACCGTATCAAATCATATTCTTTCTGCTTTGAAATTCGGCGTGAATTTCAAACCCTTATCAGGCATGGATGTTTCAAGGAATGCTATCTCCTCCTCACATGCACACACACAAAATCAATCACACAAACAAGAAGAACAATTCTTTTATAGTTGCATTTTCTGAGCAAGAAGAAATTCATGAGACAGGAGTGGACAGAACCTCAAAGAAGAATCATCAAGTTGGAAGAGACTATTTGGCTATTCAACCCCATCCCTACTCAGTACCAAAATCCAATTTAAAATATTCTACCCTTATATGGATCCAGTCCCATTAAGTGAATGGAATCCCACCACCTCGCAAAATGATTTTTTTTTTTAGAAAAAATGAAGACTCTCACATATCAAGCAAGTATCCAAAATGGTAGAAGCATCTCCTGTCCTTTACTATTTCGGTAAGCAAGGCAATCTTTGAAGTTTGCATGGGAGAAGTTTTTAGTTTAGGATGAAGGCAGATAAGAAGAGAAAGAATCGAGTTCATAGGAAGTTGTGCAGTGGCCAAACGTGGGACTATCATTCAAAAGGAATTGCAAGGAGATTAGGAGCAATAAAATGCTTTTTCACCCAGGGGATAGTGACATTATAGAAGCTGCTGTCATCACATGTTGTGGTGACACCAACTTAAGGAACTAGAGAGATTCATGGAAGATTGTCACGAGCCGGGGAAATCAGGAGATTCAGGTAGTTCAAATGAGTATAAAGATTTATTGCAAGCCTAAGCTCTCTACAAGAATCTGACCAACTAACTGTCAGGGGAAATGAGCGGGAGATAATAAAGGCATTCAAAGTAGGCTGGACGTAGCTTTCTTGCAGGTGTGCAGGGACTCGTGATCTATGACATGTTTGACCCCTCCCTTGATCTCAGCCTGGTCATCTCCAACAAGATAGGACTATCAGTGGGCTCTCAAGCTTAATAAAAAGTTTGTCTCCTTTAAGTTCATCTGAACGATAAAATTGGGGACATCTCCATTTATCGCTTTAGCAATGATACAGATAATGGTTTCCCACTGCATTCTTCTGAGATGCTTGATTCTTCAGAGATCTTTGACTTGGTCAGGGAAAGCTTTTCTTATCTTCTTATGCGAGGAACTTTGCCCTGCTAGAGATACTTTGGGAGAAGACCAAATTGAGAAGTAATTGGGTGTCCAATGCCAAAGGAAAAGTATGCCTTTACGGGCCTTCTTCGGAATCTTCTGGAGCATTTGGAAGGTTGGAGGCCCCAAAAAAACCTCTAGTTACCCTCTGAAATGTTAATATTATTCCAGAAAGCTGTTATTGTTTATATATGGTCTGAACTCTCTAGCTACAGATAAAGCCTGTGTTGACATTGCAATATTTCCTTGATCACAAAAGAGGAAGCATGCATTAACATTTCAGAAGGGAGAAAAATGAACAAAAAAACACACCCCTCCTGGCACACTTCTATTGCTAACCTCTGATCAGACTGTGGTCATATCCATCTAAGGTTTGCTTCTTTAAGCTTTTGTGTTCATTTTGAGAAGAAGCAAATAAACAGCTTTAGTGTCATTTGGGACTACACTCCTGAGATCTCCTGCTGGTATAATGCTGCTTTTCCCCCCTCTTTCAGTCATCAGAGTATGTCTTTTGTTTTTATTCTTACTGTGGTTATCAATATTCAGCTTTGCTTGCTACTCAGACAGAGCTTTGAAAGCGTCTTCTCTTTCAAAGAGAGAAATCTATACAAGACACATAGTTGCTTGCAGACTTTTAATGCAGAACTCAGACTTATAATAGGGATAGGTGATTGAGGCAGCACATAGATAGCCAGTAGAATAACAGAATGACAGAGTTGGAAGGGACCTTGGAGGTCATCTAGTCCAACCCCCTGCTCAAGCAGGAAACCTTATACCATTTCAAACAAGTGGCTGTCCAATCTCTTCTTAAAAACCTCCAGTGTTGGAGCACTCACAACTTCTGGAGGCAAGCCATTCTACTGTTCTCACTGTCAGGAAATTTCTCCTTAGTTCCAGGTTGCTTCTCTCCTTGATTAGTTTCCAGCTATTGTTTCTTGTCTTGCCTTCTGGTGCTTTGGAAAATAGGTTGACCCCCTCTTCTTTGTGGCAGCCCGATGGATGTTGGAACACTGAGATCATGTCACCCCCTAGTCCTTCATTTCACTAGACTAGATGTACCCAGTTCCTCCAACCATACATCATATGTTCTGGTCTCCAGCCCCCTAATCATCTTTATTGCCTCCAGTTATTTTAATGGAAATTTCACTTCCATAAATCTAACTTGCAAATTATCCCTCTTCTTAAATAATGTGTATTTCCTCAGAGAGCACATTCAAATGTCAACAGATGCTGTTTGAACATTTGAAATGGGCACCCATGTGGTGGTCGTGCAAAAAAAAAAAAGATGTGAGAAAGAAATACATTAGAAAATCCTCAAAAATCTAAAAATAAAACCTGAACTCAAGCCATAGGCATTTCTGTTAGGCATAATTCCCCAAAACATTAAGGAAAATATAATTTACTAAGATACACATTGACTGCAGCAAGAATAAACTTAGCACAATATTGGAAATGAGAT
The DNA here is from genome assembly GCA_023970755.1 of Azemiops feae. Classification (NCBI taxonomy): domain Eukaryota; kingdom Metazoa; phylum Chordata; class Lepidosauria; order Squamata; family Viperidae; genus Azemiops; species Azemiops feae. Next base: position 1,139,858 of record JALGBA010004163.1, read on the forward strand.
GGCTTAACCTACAATCACACTGGGAAACTAAAATGGGAGAATATCCTGCAGTGGTAAAATTGACAATATATATCCACAATAGAAGCTGAATTACATTCATGCAGAAACGGCTCCCTTATATACAATATATCACAGCGCAAGGCAGATTTAGACATCTGGAATATGGTTTTTAACATTTAAATAGAAACTAACAACAGTTACTAATGTTTGAGGCAAAGTTCAAATATCTAGATTGTAGCTAGCAGTCCCAGAAACAAATGGAAGGGGAAGAGAGGATGTATCATTAAAAAATAATTTACTTTTTCTTCTTTTCAGTAAGGTTTTTTTATTATTATTTAAATGTAGCAATCGCTCTCTCTCTTTCCTTTAGCTCGTTTTTTCTACTTCCTTTGTATTTCGATAGTTGCTTTTTCCTATCGTTTTTGTAGTTCAATATTTTAACAACAAAGTGTACAGAATATATATACATATACATAAGCCATATACTCTGTTGTTAAAATATTGAACTACAATATATATATGAATGAAATGGGTCCATTCATAGCTACAGGCACACTTAGACTCTCAGGAAAACACTTTTATATCTCTCCTAGCAGAATTATCACCGGCATTAGAATATCAATAGAGTTGCTTTGTGTTTATACTGTTAATTGTTTTTCCTTTGCATCTTTCTGAAAAACAGAACATCCACAAAATGCCGTTTGTGCTTTAGGCTACTTTAATCCTAAAAATGCCAAGCAAACTTTGCAATAAGACCAGCTCGCTACCTTCTCCATTTCTTTTCCTGGGAATTAGGATTGCATCATTGCAAAATACAGAAGTTACCCTGCAAAAACATGCAATTAATGTAATGTTTACAAGATAATGCTCAAGAGCTGAAACAACTCGGTTTTATTCATTAGGACTCTGGGTGTATTATTCATAGACCAAAATTTTATGTGTTGTTTAATGATGGGCAGTGGTTTCCCTTTAAAAAGAGATAATCGCTAAGCAATCCTAAGGAAAGGTAAAACTTTTGGCTAAGATTCCAACACAACCATTTGCAGTGGATGAAGGAGAAATGCCAAAAATTGTGTACTTTTGTGGCTCACTATAGGCACAAATAAGAGAGGAAATACAGATTCTTCCAAATAAGACGATGCCAAGAAGAGAACCGGTAAGAAAAAATAATACTGTCAAATAAAATAAAGATACGGCGCACATATAAAAATAATGGGAGGTGGTTAAAGTAGGAAAAGAAACATATAAGGACTTTTCATATATATATATATAGTAACTGAGATATCTATCATGCATCTCCTGATAATAATTGCACATGAGCTACCTTCCTAGACATTTCAGCAGGTGTATCAGCCAAAACAAGGCAAGATTTTTCTTCCTAGACCAGCCAGAATTGTTGAACAGGAGGAGGGTGATTAAATCTGTACTCCAAGCTCTTTAAAAAAAAAAGGGGGGGGGGCAGAGCAATAAAATGTGAGTAATGGACTCCGTATCTCCATTTTACAGAGCATAGTCAATCTTGCATTCAGGTGTTCTTGCATCTCTGCTTTGTTAGCAGAGAAAATCTTGCCAGGGAAAAGCTTTGATGAGACACATTCCAGATGTTCATTTAGTTGGAGCAAATGGTTGCCTACCTAGGTTGCCCCCCCCCTGTGGAAGGGTGTCAAAAGTGATTGAGTTTTTATGTTGAGTTCCCACAACACACTCATGTTTATGGAGATTCTCAGCCATCCAGGTCATGGTTGTCCCAAAGCTGCGTTTTCAAAAGGCAACTGGACTTTGTTTTTTACTTTGAAGGCATTTCGCTTCTCATTCAAGAAGTTTCTTCAGTTCTTGAACATGAACCGAAGAAGCTTCTTGGGTGAGAAGCGAAGCTTCTTCAAGGAAAAACGAAGCCCAGTTGCCTTTTGAAAAAGCAGCTTTTGGACAGCACCCTCATCTTACCACTTTGCTTGGGTTCACAGAATATGATATGGATGGCTTGGGACTTGGCATGTTGTGTGTGAACCGTGCTAATTGTGGCTCTAGGAAGCAAACCATACATGTAGGACACTCTTCCATCTCATAGGAGTTGAAATGGATTCCATACCCTGAACAGGGGATGTTTTGGGGGGGATAGTGGTGTGGGAGGACAGCAACACACACACACCCCGAGAAAGAAATATTTTGGGAATATTAAAAGGCAGAGTATTATATTTCCCCAAAGCATCTTAAAGGCAGAGAAGCAGGCCCAGTTTTTCTTAATAGCCCCAAGCAGAAACTAGGCAGAGGCCAGGTTTGTAGAAATGCAGATTTGATAATCCTATTCAGAAAGGTTGGGGGCAGGAAGGCTGGAGCTGATGGGATTAGAAAGACAAAGATCCCTAGAACCAACAACGCCTCACCCATCCAACATAGGACATAGCCATCAGCCACAGCCCCAAGGAAGCAGGATACGACCTTTAGGACATAATAGGATTAGCCCACCACCATCAGAATACTAAAAGGGCACACTGAACTCAGGTCAAAGTTCATGCCACAGGAACAACTCCAAACACAAACGCCCAAGAAGGTATAAAAACCCACCACTCCCAGAAACATGTGGTCAGCTTTCCCAGAGCCATGCTTCTGTCTGGCTCTGCTCTTCAATAAACTACAACCTTCTTTCTAGAGCAGTCTCCATTTTGTTTATTCCCGGCTCGGACCGGACCCTGATGAAGACTTTTCTTTCAACAGTGGTTTGAATTAGGCCCAGAAAACTAGGCATGCAAACCAACAGTTTTCATTAGAATGAAGAAAACAGAAAGATTCAGAACTCCACATTCTGCAAAGTCTTCTCCTCGGGAGGGTCAGGATGAGACCCATCAGGGCAATCTTTTGCTGTGCGCTTGAAATAGCTGCATCTCTTTAACCAACAATCTGAAGCTGTGATTTCAAAAGTCAACCCATGATCGCTTCATAATTACCTTTCCTCCTCCTTCACCCCTCCTTCCTCTCTTCCAAAGCTGTAATAAACTTTCTTTAAGGCGCACTTGCTGTTTTATTGCTAGTCTGAAATCGCTGTGCCTTTCAAAGTTCAAAGTGTCCTCTTGACACCATAATGAAAGTGCATTCGTACATGTCAGGCCCAGCAATTATGCACCGCAGACAAATGTGCATAGGAGAATTATACCTCTTACCTCACTTCTACACACACACACACACACACACACACACACACACACACACACACACACACACACACACACGATACCTGCACCCAGCTGACATTTTCAAACAAGACACGCATATCAGAAATACCCAAAGGAATGAGGGATGTTTTGCGTATCTGCAGAATTTTTTTATTTTATTTCATCCAGGTATTTAGGGAAAGGGAAGGGAGAGAATTAAAGGAAGTACACACACCCTAGTTGCAAGTTACTTCAGTACAGGTAGTCCTTGACTTACAACAGCTTGTTTAGTGACGGTTCAAAGTTACAACAGCACTGAAAAAATGTGACTTATGGCCGTTTTTCACAGTTACGACCTTTGCAGCATCCCCAGGATCATCTGATCAAAATTCAGGTGCTTTGCAACTGATTCATACTTATGACCATGGCAGTGTCCTGGGGTCATGTGATCCCCTTTTGCAACCTTCTGACAAGCAAAGTCAATGGGGGGGGAAAGCCGGATTCACTTCACAACCGGGCTACTAACTTATCAGCTGCAGGGATTCACTTAATAACGGTGGCAAGAAAAGTTGTAAAATGGGGCAAAATTCACTTAGCAAATGTCTCACTTAACAACAGAAGTTTTGGGTTCAATTGTGGTCGTACGTCAAGGACTACTGGTACATAAAACATCTAAACCTCACAACAAATTCATGAGATAGGTCAAATTCCTCCTCTTTGATAAAAGTATATCAAACCAGTTGAAAGATGTCTATGTTGTTGGCAGACATATTTGACCTCATTGTGATCTCATGTAAGTTCAGTAGAGTTGGAAGGAGGAGTAAAACGAGTCATCTAAGGAAGTGAGACATAAGATAAGACACTCCATTGGGTGACCTGAGAGACTTGAAAGAAAGTCCACTTTCTTTTTCCTGTATATGGGGCATCTGAGTTTCAAGAGGTCCGTATCCAGCTGTTGCTGATATCCAGCTTCTTGCTGTAGCTTAGTTTTCTGCAAGAGTACAAAAATGGCAAGCATGGAAAACTGAGAAGGAAATCTATTTTTCTTGGAATCGTCTTCTGCCCAATTGTACAGGCTGGTCCCAATAAAGGACAATATTTGTAGCTCAGGATTGAACTGTGGGGTCCTTGGTGCTCTCTGAGCTTGGTTGTTTTCTTGCAGACATTTCATTACCCAACCTAGATAACAAGATGATGTTACTTAGTTTGGGTAATGAAACATCTCCCCCAAAAAAATAACCAAGCTTACAGAGCACCAAGGAGCCCTCATGTATAGACTGGGCACAGAGGAAACGGGTAGGGAAACAAGCAGCTGTAGAATGAGGTGGGTCCACTAAAAGACATCTGATAAGGCATCTTGCCTAAGGCTTTCCAACAATCCAATTAATTAGCAAAAATGTATACTTTTTGCAGTATCTTTGCTTTTGGAAACAGGACTCTCTAGCACCAGAGTGTTTGCCTTACTTAACAATGATTTATTCCTCCATCACACATTGTCTTTAAAACTCTTCCAACCCATAGGCAATTGTAAATGGCTTCTCTATGCTTCATTGTCTGCTAGTGTTGGGCTTACAGTGGTGCCTAATGATAAATGAAGAAGGGAAGCAGGTGGTCCCTTGCTTGTTCTCCAGTGCTTAGATCTTGTACCAGGGAAGGGGGAAAAAACTGCTTGCCCAATTTTTCCTATTTATGATGTGCAGGTCCCAAAAGGAAACAAGAAAAGAAATGAAAAGAAACACACATGAGCTTTCTTGTTTTTTGAGTCAATATTTGTACTCCAGTGTGTATAGACTACAAAAGAGAACAAAGTCTTTTGCCTCATAATAGGTCACTGACAGCAGACATGGCTATCAGTCAAATTTCCATGAGCTGTCTTTAGAATGACCTCCAGGCCATATGAAGACAACTGCCTCAAGACAAGACATTCTGGTCCCTTAGTAGCTTACATCTTAGTCGTTTCTACAAACAGAGTTTGACAGAGAAAAATTAGTATCCATGTCAGTAGAACATACTGAATCGCTGATTGCTTTTTCTTTTTTTTACATTTGGGAAATCCTATTAAACAGAAAAACATAACCCTTATTCAATTATAATACTTTTGGTCTGACCCTTGTGCATGTTTTCTCCATTGGAATCAGATTTTATTCCACCCAGGGCAATAAATCTCTACTCTCAAAAAAACACAGCCCATTATTCTTGACGTATCTGGCAGCATAAACTTCACAGGCTTGATATGACTACATAAGTTCTGAATTCAGTGGGGGTTAATCAGAATAACAGACTAACAGACTTGGAAGGGACCTTGGAGGTCTTCTAGTCCAACCCCGTACTCCAGCAAGAGACCTTATATCATTTCAGACAAATGGTTATCAAGTCTCTTCTTTAAAAAAATCCAGGGTTGGAGCACCCACAACTTCTGGAGGCAGGTCATTCCATTGATTAATTGTTCTAACTGTCAGGAAATTTCTCCTTAGTTCTAGATTGGTTCTCTTCTTGATTAGTTTCCGTCCGTTGCTTCTTGTTCTGCCCTAAAAGATTACCGTAGTTCAAATTCAACATTGTGCCTGCAGCATAGTAGAGCAATCCCAGTGTTAATCTGTAATGAAAGAGATGCAAATAATAAAACAGCAAGTAGCATTTCTCTATTAGATCAATCCACAGAGTATTACAGTTCAGAATATTATGTATTATTTTGTGGTTCACCTTCTCAGAAATAAAAATAAATGAAAGCATGGACACAGGCAATTAACATGAACTAAGACAGGGATGTCAAACTTGCCACGTCATGTGACGTGTCGCGATGTATCATGACTTTTTTTCCATTGCCGGCAATGGGGTGGGCACGGTTTTGCTATGATGTATCTGGCCCGCGGGCCGGCAGTTTGACACCCCTGAACTAAGAGATGGAGCATTTTCCAAGCAAAGAAAAAAAAATCAGATATTTGGAACAGAACTAACTATTCCTTCCATATGTTTCAGATTTCAATTCTGATTAGCCTCTGTCCACATGGCCAATGGCTAGAAACTGTGGGACTTGTAGGCATTAACAATAGCAATAGCACTTAGACTTATACACCGCTTCACTGTGCTTTACAGAGTCAGCCTATTGCCCCCAACAATCTGGGTCATCATTTTATCGACCTTGGAAGAATGGAAGGCTGAGTCAACCTTACGTCTGTCAGAACTGAACTGTCAAACTGTTGGCAGCCAGCGGTCAGCAGAAGTAGCCTGCAGTACTTCATTCTAATCACTGGCCCACCACTGCTCATTAAATTGCCTATCTCTGAATTAGGGCTTTTTAAAAATTCTTCTGGCCATCATTGGACTAGTTCAATGCTTGGTTTTATATTAAAAAAAGTTGCTGTTGCTAATATGTGTCTATCCTACGCTGTTCAGAGATGTCATTTTTTTGAATCTAAGGAATTGTTTGGACAGTAAAAATTAACTATACACAAAGAAGTAGAAGAGCTTGAAGCTAACATACAGTCTATCTACATTTATAACAATTATGGGAAACAAAGTTCTAACTGGGTCCAAGGCTCATTTCTGTTTCCACTTAATAGTGGATAAGTAGCAGTCCTGTACTCAGAGGTTCTGAAGATGTTACTTAGCTGGGTAATGAGATATCTGCAGGAAAGCAATCAAGCTCGGAGAGCACCGATGACTTTACAGAAGTTCTTCCATCAACTGCTTTGTGGAAATTGAGAGATTTTGAAATGCAGAAGTCCACCTATATTCAGCAATTGCCTTGAAGGGTTTTGCTCATGAAATGGAGTTTATTCATGACTTGACCTTGATATCAGAAAAGTTTTGTCTCGGGCTTTTTAGACAGGAGCTTCTTACTTTGGCCATCAATTCAACTTTCTGCACCTTATGCTCTTTGAACTACATGGGGATCCCTCACAAACTAACCCAGACCAGTTAGGGATTAGAACAGTGGTGGGATTCAGCCGGTTCGCACCAGTTCGGCAGAACCGGTAGCTAATTTTTTGTTGCCCAGGCCCAGAATGGACTTCCGGAAGCGGCATCCACACAGAGAACCAGTTGTTCCCATATTTGAATCCCACCACTGGATTAGAACTTTTCAAGCCTCTTGTTTGAACAGGGGGTTGGTCTAGAAGACCTCAAAGGTTACTTCCAACCTCTGTTATTCTGTTAAAAGTGATCCAGCCTTCTTCCGAAAAAAGAATCGATCAGAGTAGGCACAATATAATCTCCATGAAGTTCCTTCTCTTACACAATATCAGTTGATGCAAATTAAGCCAAATCTTTCCCAGACAAGTATCTCTTGATACTTTGATAAGCACCTCCCTCCAATATGTACAAGTCTGTTAATCCCTTTGGATCCTATATGACTTCAGAAACAATTAAGAGAGACTGTCTCTTTTTATTCTTTAAGCTTGACTCAATGAAAGGCAGGAAAAAAGGATCACTGATCACAGCATACCCCTGCCACTGGAATAGGAAATGCTGATAGCAAAAGTACGGTTCACTTGCTAAGGTATATTGAGGTAGGTCCGGAGGAAATGAGAAATGTTTCACCTGTCAGTTTCTGGAATCACTTGTTCTTTCATGAAGCTCTCTTTGTCTCTTCTTCATCGTGTTGTTCTTCCTTGCTTTTGTTTTCCCTGATGGGGAGACATTTCCAAGGTCTTGTTAGTAACTTCAAAATAATTCAGTGGAAACCCTGTGCAATAGCATGCCAAGCAGGCAATCCTGATGAATTTATTATTGGGGTAATTGATAGAAGCCCTTCAATCTCCCAGTGGAAGGGTGAGATTAGAAACACGGCATCAGCCATGGAAAAGGGAGAGCAATCATTTCGACTTTCTTTCAATAAGCTTACCTTTGTAATGTCTAACAATTTCACATGAGTGGACAATCCCAAAGCATAGAGATTGGTTGCTTGAAATGTTCCAACGATAACATAAGGTCTTTCATGCAGGTTCGGCTTTAATGTTTCCTGTCAGTCAGGTAATCCCATGAAGGTCCTTGGATTTGCAACTGTCAGGCTGCCAGAAACGGTCTGTTTCTTTGTTCTGCAGGGTTAATTTACCCTTAGCTAAATCCAATTCTTGTCCATTTTAAATGGAGCCAGGTTGAACTTTGAAATTCAAAGAATCCCACAGCATAGTGCTGTTCAGTCTCTCATCTAGATAGGTTCAGTTATTATTTCCAAAACAAAACACATTTCCAGGAGGATAAAATGGTTTGATTCATTTGTTTCTTTGCCAATTCAAGGAAATTTGCTGCTAGGTAAATTGGTTTAAAAAAAAAAAACACCAGTTGCTTTTTATATAAAGACAGAAGGTTGTCAATATTTCAGTTCATTTATTCGTCAAAGGGGTAGGGAAGACTCTCAAGCAATTTGGCTGGATTATTTTTTTCAGGATCAATCCTACTTAGCCCTTAGAGAGAGAACAAGCTGAAAATTCTAAGTTTGCAAGCTAGAAAAGAAAATCAAACAGTGTTCCGTCACACCTTTAATATAAGATATATATTTTTCTGCTGAAATTCACTATTTTTGGAGTCTGGGCGAGGTTTTTAAGGGGTGGGTTGTGGTCTGCACTCCCCAAAGTACATAGGGCAGGGGTAGGCAACCTTGGCTCTCTTATGACTCGTGGACTTCAACTCCCAGAATTCCTGAGCCAGCCTGGCTCAGGAATTCTGGGAGTTGAAGTCCACGAGTCATAAAAGAGCCAAGGTTGCCTACCCCTGACATAGGGCATGATTCTGAACCGGTTCCTCATATATTCATGAATACATGCAAAAGTATATTTAAAAAATACATAATTTATTGAAAACAAGGCATCGATTGAAATCAAATCCGGTATTTTTTTACAGACATGGCTGCAGGTTTTGACTATATGTCTATTTCATCTTCCTAGCTCTTGGTACTAACATGATTTTCCAAATTAATTTTAACTCATTTTCTCGATCCTGTACCTTCAAAATGGGTATGGCTGAGATTTCCATCCACATTACCACAAAGTGTAGCAGGCTCAGAAGAATATCTTCAAAGAGAAAGATGGACTCATAAATAAAGTTTTTTTTCTGCCCAGGAATCTGCTTTTTATATAAAGGATTTTCCCTTTGTCTGGAACTCTCCTGGAACAGATGCGGGAAAAGGCAATTCAATCTATCAGCTCTTTAAGAGGAAAATGGAGCATTTCTGCTGCGTCCAGCTAAACAGTCAATTGCTGTAATTTTTAGCTTCCTCAAAAAGAAGATGTAACTGAGGACCAGACTAAATGCAATGGAAAATAGGTGGGTTTGTGAATTTAAGGAGCTACTTACAATCCATCATTGAAGTTATGACTGCTGCTTCCCATGATCATGTGATTGCATTTTGCGAACTTGGCAACCAGCTGACATTTATGATCAGTTGCAGCATTCTGTGGTCACGTAATCATGATTTGCAACTGGCTTTTGCCAGTTTCTGGTGTTTTTTGCCAGTTCACTTAGGGATCACGGGATTCACTTCACCATCATGGTGACCCCCTTAATAACTCTCGTGGTGCCTCAACATATGATCACAATGACTGAAATCCCAGGCTCTATTGTGGTTGTAAATCAAGGCCTACTTAATTTTTTTATTCACGTCCCCTGCCAAAAATGCTTCATGGCTTAATTCTGCTGCAGGATATTGAAAACTGCTCCCCTCAAAATGGATGCTTTAGATAATCACAAACTTTCCAGCTCAACAATCAACAAATAATATTATCAGTCTGGCAGATTTCAGGCACTAACTTCTCACCCCATCTTACAAATTGAAATGCCATCCTTGGGTTGAGAAGAATACAGCAAGCTTTGTTTCAGTGTGGGAAGATAAGATGGGACTCTAAAAGAGGCAATTATGTGCCAATATCATATTTCCAAAGGCATTTGTGGTGTTTCCTGTAAGCTGCAATATGAAGCAGGCTTTTGTGGATTAAGGAATATTTTCCGCTTCGCAAAAACTAGGAGAAGATTAAAGAAAGGTGAAGGGACTTAGAAAGTATGGAATAGGATTAAAGCCCAGATTTATTAAGTATCTCAACCTGGTATAATAGGTTTGAAAAACCATCATCATCATCATGGCTTACCTGAAAGGTATATTTTAAAAATCAGAATCAGTTAAAAAAACACATTTACACAGAAGCAAATCACAGTGAACTACTCTCCCCTCAACTTTCTAGTCTCTTTGGTCAATTTGTTGAGAAACTTATTTGATACTGTTTCTTATTTATTTTCAGTACGGGTCACATATATCTACTCTCCCCAGTCCATTCTCGCAGTAATTAACCCAGAGAGACACTGTTTAATGGGAAACCGAACCTCTCCAAAATTAATCAGGCTAATTAGTGCTAAACAATTGAATACTGTTGCATATTTATGTCAAAGGCTGCCCAGAGGAAGCCTTCAGATCACAGTTCCGATTTTGCCCGGGGCCTCAGGCAAAATGCACAATGAAATGAATACAGATCAAATGTGCTCTAGTGAGGCAGAATCTGCAGTGGCTTGAAGTTCAGGGATGTGAAGATTTATCAGGAATAAGTTGTATCACCAGCGTGGTCCATTTTATAATCTGCATGGTGTCAGTTTGTCACAGTGCACAAACAGAGTCCAGGTTGCCTTGCATATCTTTGCTGTGGCCATTACAAGGGACCTCTGCAGCAGTTCTGGTGGCAACCATCCTGGCCAGTATAATTTCCCAAAGGACCCAGTTTAGAGATTCACGTGGCCTGGGTTGACAACATCCTAGGTTCTTGTGAAGAACTCAATGCGTATGAACACCAGCTAAAAAACTGGCAGCTGTGATTTTACACTGTTGTGAATTTCTATGAAGATTCTCGGTCATCCAGGTCATGGTTGTCCCAAAGGTGCTTTTTTAAAAGGCCACTGGAATCTCTTTGTTTTTCCTGGAAGATGTTTTGCTTCTCATCCAAGAAGCTTCTTCAGTTCTGACCGAATGGTGGAGAATGGACGCATTCAGTTCTGACTGAATGATGGAAGTTGAGGCACAGATAAACCTCCAAGTGACCTCAACGATTCTCAGAGAGAGTGCTAATGAACAGATGATTGCCAGGGATATAAATCCTTCCATTCTCCACCATTCAGTCAGAACTGAAGAAACCTCTTGGATGAGAAGCGAAACATCTTCAAGGAAAAACAAAGAAACTTCAGTTGCCTTTTTAAAAAGCACCTTTGGGATTGTTGTGAATCATAATAATGAACAGTGTACTACAAGTTATTCCATTTTACTGAAGGTGAGCATTTCACAGTTCACCATACAAAGTGTAGTTAATGGTCCATGAGCTCCTACAATGGTTTTGAAGTTTTTGATTTGCAAGAATAATTCCAGCATTGATTCAGATCCTGCTCTCCCGCAGAACTGAGTGCACATTATATGATGTATAGTAAGAATTACATATGGCATAATTGCATATAAAGGACTGGAGGCAACAGACCATTAACACGGCTAATTTTTCTTTATGCTTCTAAGTACAGTAAGTAAATAAATGTTCTCAACCCTTATCAGGAGGAGAGCTGCAAATCAATGCCTTTTTCCCCCCTGAATCTGTGCATTCTTGGATGCTGCATAATTGGATAATTAGCTTTTGTGATAAACTGCTTTTGCAGCTTTTTGTTTCTGAGCATATCTTTAGTTGGCAAGTATTGCTAGATGGTTAATAGTAAAAAGTCATGGCTGACTGGTCAACAAGACTATAGAGTGGAGAGAATTAAGCACAGATATATTTTTTTTAGTTGGAAGTTAATGGAAGTAGATTTATTTATTCATTCACTCAATCATCCATTTGATTCCCCTTAGTAAAAAGCTAGAAGAGTTTGGTGCTTCATTTATGCATTGCCCCATCAGATTTCCTTCCTATAAAGTTTGATGAAACCTGGGTGCTTTATATTATAGTTCTGTTTAGCACGGATAGCAGATGTAACCAACTGGAGATCACTAAGGGAGATCATAAATGAGATTTATATGAAATCACTAACGCAGGAATGAAAGAGACATTCCTATTCTTTCCATGCTGGAATTCCAAATCCCCCAATGAAATTAATTGGCAGAAAGATCAGGATTGAGGCTAAGAGTAGCGTGTTCATCCATTGGTTGTTTGGACCCATAAATTCCCCCCCTATATCTAGAAGGCTGTTCTATTGGGACACAAATGTGTGTAAAACTTGTTTATTTGTTTCATCTGGCCTCTCATATCTGGGCGGTGTACAAGAATTAAAACCAAGCAATAAAATTAAACCAGCAATCCAGATCAGAAATGTCTGCAATCAAAAAGTAATAATTTCCAACTTAAAACAGAAAAAAACAACAGCAATAAAACCAGTCAAACAGCAAAGCTGGCTCAAATGCCTGGAAGAACAGCCTGATCTTAAGTACCTTGAGAAAGGCTAGCATATTCAGGGACATCTAGATCTCCAGAGGGATGTCATTGTACAGGAACAGGTCCTGCCACAGAAAAGACATAACATCTGAGTCCAGCAAATAATAATAATAATATTAATATCAATAATAATGATGATGACGACGATGGTGATAATAATAATAATAATAATAATAATAATAATAATAATAATAATAATAATAATAATAATAATAATAATAATAATAATAATAATAATAATAATAATAACAACAATAACAACAACAACAACAACAACAACAACAACAACAACTTTATTGTCACTTTGAATGTACACCAATCGGCATACATCAAAATGAAATTTTGTTGCATGCAGCTCTCAAAGGGCCACCACCTCCGATATAGACTCCTTGTTCGTGGCCCGCTCAAGTTTCAGGATGTCCATTTTAGTCTCTAGGGAGCGAACGATGGCAAACAGGACAGATGGAAATGGAGCTCCATGCGGATTAGCCCTCAAATTAACTTGTATTTCTGCATGATAACCTTGCCTCCTTTTCTTTTTCTGATCCTGTCTCTTCCATCTTTTCCTTCAAGGGGCCTCGCTCCTTTCCACTCCTAGACAATAGTTAAAGGAAGGGACTTGGAACATGTGAGTTCTAGTGGAAGGAACTGGATTTTCCTACAGGAAGACAATTGACTCCTTTGAGCTGTGGTGCTGGAGAAGCTCCTGCGTATTCCTTGGACAGCAAAGATGACTAACAAGCAAATGTTGGGATGTATAATACCAGACATGTCACTAGAAGGCAAAATCACGAAACTGTGTCTCACTTTGGCCCTGTCATGCAGAGAAATTCACCGGAGAAAGCAATTATGATTGGAAGAGTTAGTGGTAAAAGGAAACCAGGCCACCAAAGAACATGGTGGATGGACACCATCAAAGCTGACACCAGCCAGAGCATAGAAAAACTCAAAGAAAAAGATCAGAAGATGTGGAGAGACCTGGCCCATAGAATGGCCAAGAGTTGGACTCGACAGAACGGATAACATCATCATCACCATCATCAGTTCCAGAATTGGAGACAGGTGGTCTGCAAAGAGTCTGGTGCTATGCCATGTTGGACTTTCATTGAGGATAATCAGCCCCTTCGATTGTACCAGGAAGCCTATTGAGATCTAACACAGCTTATGAGTAGCAATGTTATATGAGCATATGTATCGAGAAAGGCTGAAAGCTGCCCATCCTATTGAACTGTGGGCCAAATACAGCTTCTGAAAGCTTTTCAAGGGCAGCCCCATGTGGAGTGTTAGATTGTGCCCAACAGAACACAATTCTAATCTCACAACGCACGGGCATCTTCACTGGCAAATTGTCAAGGCCCTGAGCTTTCTCCAGTTTAATGAGAAGTGTCCCTGTACAAGCCACTGAGCATTTGTGTTTACTCCGTCCAGTGCTTCAGCTGCCCTCCTCTGTATATCACTTGCATCATTTCCCTGAAGGGTTGTTTTATATCTTATTAGAAATGACAGCTCTATTATTAACAAGGTGGAAGGGGGAGGGGAACAGGCCCATAGACAGTTTCCCTGGGAGGGGGGAAATACATGGAAGGAATAGTTTTAAGTAGCCAATTTTGAAGGTTCTGAAAGGTTCAGCTGAGAACACATCAGAAACGGTTGTGTCTGTAAAAGATGGTGCCACGTGAATCGTTCATTAAAACTGACAAAGAAGTAAAATTACCACCAATTATTTTGTCGCCGCATCGATTCCACTTAAAGCTAGAAAATCATCAGCAGCAAACATAGCCTCTTGGACAATGGACACTGTGGACGGCGTCCTTTTTTTTTTCCCCAAAGGGGTAAAGATTAGCAATCGTGCTAGTAGCTGCTGTGATTTCATGCCTCCATTCTGTAGACAGATGAATTCCCCGAAGAGGTCAAAAAAGTCAAGATGGTAGCCACAATGGCCCATTCAAAGCCCCACCCCTTTAATTCAGTTGCCCAGCCATGGCTCCCTTCTTGATTTTTTTTCCCTTTGAGCTGCACCTTCTAGAAAGGATTCATGGATTACACTCTATATTAAAGGGCTTAGTAAAAATAATAATTAAGGAATACAGGAACATCATAGAGACGCCATAGAAGTGTAATCTGACCTGAGGCTCCAAGGGAAAGGAGCCAGATAATCTCCTTAACCCAAGATTCTCTGCAACTGCCCTTTGACCAACTTCTCAATAACCTTGCTGAGAAAGAGAAGAGTGAGCAATAGTTGTCTGGAATTATCGGATCTCAAGAACTATAGATCTTCCTAAAGATGTCTTAGGATCACTTCTTTAGAAGGACCACACCGCCACCTTTTTCAGCTCAGATGACACCACCTCCTCACACAAATAAACATTCACCATTGCATGGACCCCACCACACCAAACCACCTGAGAAGTGTTTAATGTATAATCTTTCCTTTCTGTATCTCAAAGGTGCTTTTTCAAAAGGCAACTGGGTTATGCTCTTTTTTTTTTTTCTCTCTTGGGAAAGAAGATGTTTTGCTTCTCATCCAAGAAGCTTCATCAGTTCTGGCTGGATGGTGTGGGGGGAGGTTGGAAAGATTAGTTCTGACAGGATGTTGGGGGGGGAAGGGCGGAAGGATCATATTTCTTTGCAATCATCTGATCGTTAACACTCTCTCTGAGAGCCATTGAGGCCACTTGGGGATTTATCTGTGCCCTCAGGATGACTTAAGTCAGATCACAGATAGGTGTGGAATCTTCTTGGAACTGCTGAAAGGTCTGCGTAGTAGACAGGAGATAGGCGGTGTTGTATTCCTCCCCCCTGTTGAGGGATGGCTGTTCAATTCTAATAAAAATGACCTCTTTCACCCCCTCTTCCACCCAGTCCTCTCTATTCAGAATGTGGACGTTCCTTTCTCTACTTTCTCACTCCTGTCTGCAATGAGGGTCAAATGGAGAAAGAAGTTGTATCCAAATCATTATTTTTTTCCTCTCTCAGCCTAGAAAAATGATGGGGAATAACATACATTTTAATTCTGATTCGACACAAATCATGCCCGGTTGATGCAATTTCCAGGAATTGATTTGTTTTTCGACAGTATGTTAAAATCAAAATTTTAATAAAGAAAACCAGTAATTGTGTGCCTATAATTTTCTTGATTGAAGGACCCAGCTTGCATCTATCTAAATTACAGTTTACGGAGACATTATTCTGAGTCTCTCCTCTCTTTTTCTTTTTAAATATCCAGCCACATGACATTCATCTCAGCAGAAGAAAATTCATCTATTTGAAACCTATTTTTTTTCCCTTCTAACATCTTCTTCATCTTTTTAATTGTAAAATCTGATTGAAACAGGGCCTTAACCGGTAGGAAAGTGAAGACTCCCTCACCCACCCACATTATTTAAATAAAAAATAAAAAATATAAGCTTATTTAAGCTTGTTAATTTAACCCTATGTGAGCATAACAAATCTTTTTCTATTGTCCTATTGCAGCAATACATGAAAAACTTACAAGAACCAGGGAAGCATCCCTAAATTATATGAATCAGTATGCATGATGTGGGTGTCTATCATACCCTTGTGTAACAGATTTTACATGATTTCCATCCCCCTGGGTAGAGTGGGGAATTTCTCTAGTTCAGTACCTTTCAAACTTGGCAACTTTAAGATGTATGGACTTCAACTCCCAGAATTCTCCCAGAAGTCAAGTTTGAAAAACACTTATCTAGTTTGATACAGTGTCAACCCTGTGTGATATTTTTATTTATATAGACCACCAGGAGGTAGTACATGATTCCATAGAAAAGATCCCTGGCTACATCCATCCATATAGGATTCCACTTACAACTGACTGTAAGGCACTTTCTGTAGAAGATGAATAGGCAGAGCTGAAGAGGTGGTATTAAGTGAGTCATCAGGCTAGAATCTTTACATTCTCACAAATGATCCAAGTCCAACTCCTCTTCAGTTCTGTTGACCCTTATCTACTGCCAATTTAGCACTGAACTTTAGTTGACTA
Organism: Azemiops feae; assembly: GCA_023970755.1. Taxonomy (NCBI): domain Eukaryota; kingdom Metazoa; phylum Chordata; class Lepidosauria; order Squamata; family Viperidae; genus Azemiops; species Azemiops feae. Next base: position 1,156,399 of record JALGBA010004163.1, read on the forward strand.
GATTCTTGTGTATGGGCTCGAGCGATACATTTTCTGAAATCTTCTGAACTAGAACATAGAATGTGATTCTGATCCTTTGCACCGCCATTCCATGTAGATCAGGGGTCTTCAAACCTGGCCCTTTTATGACTTGTGGACTTCAACTCCCAGAATTCCTCAGCCAGTGTGCCTGGCTGAGGAATTCTGGGAGTTGAAGTCCACAAGTCATAAAAGGGCCAGGTTTGAAGACCCCTGATGTAGATGATTCCAAGGCTACATGCAAACTTAAATTAGAAGAAAAGAAGTAGATTTTATCGCATATAAAATCTTTACGACCCTTTTGTCCAAGAAAGGAGATTCATAGACTTGCCAACGTAGAAGACACATTGAGTCTTGTCCAACAAGGACAACATTGATTTGCCAACGATGTTGTTCAGACATGGTTGTCAGCCTGGAGCCTATGTTCAAATTTCCATGCCTTCTGCATTTGAGTAGGATTTTATGAACTGTACTTCTATGTGTTGCTCTTCTCATATAATTATTATTTACAAACCATTATTACCTGCTTTACGCATGTTGATTCCGTAATAATCAGTCACTGTTTGTGCCTGAATAGTCCACCCTCAACTCAGTTTGAAATTTAGCATTTTTCCCCTCCCAGGGATAGGATTTAAATTGACTTCTAGGTGAACTGTTAATCCTAAACAATCAAAATCATTATCTCATTCAGCACACTATGACAGCCTAGTAACAATCCCAACTATTGACCTTTCTACCCCATATTTTTCATTTTTACAGAAATGTTCCTAATTTAGTCCTACTTATTTCAGTCAAAACAACAAGCAAAGCAAATACACATTTTCCAATACAAAATTTAAGCTGGTGTCTTCCTTTGCCATTGACCAGATACTGACCGGTTTGACAAACTGAAGACTCATCCTTTTTAACCCCCATCTCTCATTTCCTCTCTCTAAAGACACACAGCTCCTCCCCACCCAATCTGCTCATTTGAACATGCTCGTTAGGTTGGCATCTGTAGCTTGTTAACAGGACTTCTGTGAAAAATGGATTATGTACTTCCTTATTCTGTGAACAAGGAAAAAGTTAAATTGTTCCAATCTCGCCTTTGCAGCTGGTTCTGGCATGCAAGCACCTTGGCAGGCAGTGCAAAGCACACGCCTCATTGTAGACTGCTAAAATCACTCCATGGCGCATTGAGCACAACAACTGAAGAACAGAATAGCTTGCTATGCACCGTGACCATCCTTGTGCTTTAATATAAATAGTTCTGATTGATTGGTTGGTTGATTGGTTGACTGATTTCTATAGCTTCTCAACATCTCTCAGCATCCCAACAAGTGCCTTTGGATGATGTGCATCATAAAGCCTAAAAACAGTTAGGACAGTTGACATAAATATACATGGCATCAAGTAAGACTGTTACTGTGGATGTTAATACGTTAATACAGCCATGAAATGGGGCCCTTAACACACTCAGGGCCCCAGGCCCAGGCACACAACCAAGTCTTCACAGCCTTATAAAAGCCAACAGGGTTGGGGTCATCCTGATATCTGAATAGAGAATATTCCAGAGGGCAGGGACTATGGTAAACAAGGCACATCTCCTGGTTCCCACCAGCTGACATTCCTTGGCTGATGGGACCCGCAGCACAACTAACCTGCCAATTGGACGAGTAGAAGCAATTTGGGAGAAGATGATCCCCCTGAGATTCCTAATGCAACATATCTCAGCCCACAAATGTACAAGGGACATAGGAAGCATCTCATAAAGGACTCCCTCTAGTTTTCTGGCAAGTAAAAGTAAAGGAGGAAATACTTTAGCAATAGGAATAGCACCTAGACTTATATACCACTTCATCATGCTTTACAGTCCTCTCTGTGTGGTTTACAGAGTCAGCATATTGCCCCCAAGTCCTCATTTTATGGACCTAAGAAGGATGGAAGTCTGAGTCAACCTTGAACCGATCAGGATCGAACTGCTGGCAGTCGGCAGACTTAGCCTGCAATACTGCATTTTCACTACTGTGCCACCACTTTCCTCCTTTTAATCATTTATAATAATCAAAATACTTTCAGACTTGTAAAATTCTGTTACTATAACCTTACAATAAAGATAGGGCTAATATTCATGGTTTGTGCTTCTTTGCTAGACTGACTAACAGATTTCCACATTCCTCTTTCTGAAGCTTACTAATTACCATCAAATCCCTGTTTTGGTCTCTTTCAAGACAAAGATACCCCTCTTGAGATGACACAACGTTATAACACCCTTCAGCAACTATGCCACAGGGACCAATTAGGCAAATGGCATGGGTTATTGGCCAGTTAGACTGGACCACTGAGGCCACTTATGGCAGAGTGATGTGCAACAGCAGATTTGGCCACTAAGGGAACAAAACCAAGTACCAACCATCACTGATGCAGAATAAATGTTTGGCAAGGTGAACGTTTGAGAGGTAATTAGTACAGTCCTGTCAGCTATTCTAAGTTCAAAGTGATCATCAAACTTGGTGAACATCTGAGATTGCCCTGAGAAAGATGTTCTGCTTTGACCAGCCTAAATGGCAGACATAATTTATTCGTTAGAAAAATCTGACAATTAAAAACAAATCCTTTAGCCAGGGATCTCTTTGGGCAGCCCTTCAAAACCCAAATGCTAGAAAGGCTCTTTCTGACTGATTGCCAATTGTATGTGAAATCCCAAAGAACAGAAATATCAGAGTTCAGAGTTTGGCTCTCCCAGGACAGCCGGAACAAGCAGACAAACAAATTAATTGTTTTAAATGTTTTACAAATCTCTCTGAGCAAATTACATCGACAACGTAAACATCACCCTTCCTCCCCCTGTACATTGTGCAAGCAATTAATTTAATTGGTCATAGCTGGTCTCCTAGCTTCTGATACGAACAAGCCTTATTCGTTTCAAAGGTCAAGTGTAGCCATGCGGAATATTAGCCATAATTCTCAGATGTATTATTTAGTTATTTACATGCTAAATTGATGCATTTTGAGATTTTGTTTCACGATAGCTCATTGCTATTCATAACCATAATTAGGGGTACAAAGTAGAAGGCATTGTGCTCTGATATACACAACTCCTGGGAAAGGGGACAACTGTTCTTTGGATGGACCATCAAGATCAACCACAACCTATCGATTATTGTTCTATGTTCTAAGTTCTTTCTATGTTCAGATATGCTTTTTACAGCCTTTGAAGCTAAATTGATGACAATGAAGTTGACAAATGTGACTGGAATATTCTGCATTTTGCACCTTGAGCCTCTATTCTGTTTATCTTCTTATAGTTTGGACTGGGGAGGCAGCAAGGTGATCCAACAAGGAACTGGACCTGGAAGAGCTCTAAAACAGACCCATGAAAGATTCCAATATGGATAGGAAGATGTAAGTGATGATTAGGCTGAGCCGAGGAAGGGTCAAATTCATCCTATTATGTCAGAGACACTGTTTAAGGCACTTCTGGACTGAAGGATTATTTGGTGATATCACCATTGCCTGTGGGGGCTCCTTTCGGGTCCCCATCAAGGAGCTGGAGTGGATGATGGGAGCTCAGCCTGCTGCAGTAGCACTTGGGTCTTGAACATGGGCTTGCTAACCTCCAACCCAATATCCTAACTACGTGAGCCATCACTCTCCTTAGGAGTCAAATGAATCCTCAGTTTACAATCTATACTCTTTGTAGGAGACCTAAGTCCAGCCCGCCCTTGAAGTCCATTAACTCTTATCTGGCACCAATTTGCCTTGACCACTAGTAGTTCAGATTGTTGTATATAGATAGCATGAAATAAACTTATAGTGCTTTTGAACTCTATCCTGGTTCCTGCATGAAATGTCTGCAAGAAGAAGAAAAAAACAAGTTCAGAGAGCAACAAGGACCCCAAAGTTGGGTAGCTGGTGGCCAACAGCATGTGCTACAAGCTTCTCCACTCCAGCTCTGGAAAGGAAATCCATTGTGTTGCTGGATGATCTCCACCTTGTCATCTTTGCAAGCAACAAATGCTCTCAGCTTGCTCCGGCCCACATGCTACAACACGGTGCAAAATGCACCTTCTTTAACCGGTTCTCACAGCTTTTCTCTCTCCAAGGCAATGTTCCTCTGGTGTTACTGCTGCTTACCATTCGGGTCAAGCTCTGCTCCTTCTGTGCCATAAGTATGCCTCTCAATAACTCCATGTGAATAATCACATCATTAGTCAGTCATCACTGATGGATGCTGTGCTGTCACAAGGTGTCAAATTTTATTGCCAAGTAGAAATTGCCAGATGGTCTTTACTTTTAAGGGAATGTTCTTTGCCGCAGAACAGCCCTCACTCCATTGAAGGCACATGGTGAATCCATTTTGGGCTTCTTGGTGGTTGAGATGATTAGAAGGCCACATTCCCATCTGTCCAGTGTTGGGGGGGGGGGTCACCTTCTAAGCCTTGATCTATATATTGTCCTGGTAGGAAGTAAAATAATCTGTGTAAGGATAGTGGATGAGTTCTTCTTCTTTGTGTTTGCTTTTTATTTTAATGTTTCCTGTGAGTTGCCCTTCTCTTGTGAGCCTCACAGCAGAGATGGCTGATAGATTAACAATAGGTCCCACCTCCTTTTTGTATTAGCTTATTTATGTTTTTAGTTTATATAGTTTTTAGATTTTATCATTGTAAGCCACTCAGAGTTACCCTGAGGTAAGGCGGGTGGCCAATAAATTTTATAAACAAACAAATAAATAATAATAAGTGTTTTCAACTAGTTCTCTGCGCTGTGTTGAAAGAGGCAACATTGTCAGTGGTTTTGTCTTCATACTCCCATTCCAGTTTCAAAGAGAGCCTGGAAAAATAATATCCTGATGGAAAGGAACACATTTAACTAAAGATTTTGTTATTTTTAACAGGATTCTCTTTTCCTCCTGGGAATTTGGGGGTGGCCTGTGTATTTTTTCCTCTAGTCACAGCCTCTTCTGAAAGGATTGGCTAAATTGGACTTCAGTTTTGCAAGGTCACCATAAATATCACCTCTGGCTAGTCTGTAATTAACAATTAGTCCCTTATTGTAAAATCCAGGGGATGTATCATTACATATCGGGCAAAATAGGTTTGGGCCACTGAACCTCATTCTGGATAGAGCGTTTCTCAGCTGTCTGCCAATTGTAATCAGGGGAAGTAAAATTACTCCTGCCATGATGTGGCCCACTTAAATCTTGCCGACCACTGAGAAGTTTCAAAAGCTATTCTGCAGCTCTCTCTGACCCCATGCCGATCCAACGGAAAGGCCAAGCATATGGCGGTGACAAAGGTGGGTTTTTAAAACCTTTTCAACAGCTGGACGTGGAAGGGAAGAATGGAGGAGAGGGAAATTATGCATTGTCCCCTCGTTCTGCTTTGCAACCCAGCAGGTAGACCCTCTTCTTTTTTAATGGCCTCTCTCTAAACCAACCTTTAGATGATGGTCTTCAGTGGTGAGAAGCCAAATTGAAGCTGCCTTAAGAAAGATCCATCCAGCCTCTGCTTGAAAATATCGGTGAAATGGAAGCCCCCCCCCCTCTCTAAATATCCTGCTATAAGCCCTCCAGATGTGTAGAAACAGGGAGCAAAACAGTAAATGGGCAAGATTTTGGTTGACAAAATCTCCATGCTGATTTGATAGACATTTCTCATCTGACGGTCAGGAAAAAAAAATGCTACTAGGACTTTTCTGCTTTGGGGCTATCTTGCCTCAACAGAATTGTCCTCCTCCGATAATTAAGTCAGGATCAGTGTTCCAATATCTGAGGGGCTGCCACAAAGAAGAGGGGGTCAACCTATTCTCCAAAGGCAGGACAAGAAGCAATGGGTGGAAACTAATCAAGGAGAGAAGCAACCTAGAACTAAGGAGAAACTTCCTGACATTGAGAACAATTAATCAGTGGAACAACTTGCTTCCAGAAGTTGTAGATGTTCCAAAACTGGAAGATTTTAAGAAGAGATTGAACAACCATTTGTCTGAAATGGTAGAGGGTTTCCTGCCTGAGCAGGGGGTTGGACTACAAGACCTCCAAGGTCCCTTCCAACTCTGTCATTGTTATTCTGTTCTTCTCATCTTTTTTAGGTATAGATACATGTAAATATCTGTTTGAAGTCCTTCATAGCTGCTCTGCTGAGCACTACTCTGTGACATATTTCTTTTTTTTTCAATATTGTATTAATTTTTTATAGTCACAAATCCTTAATATTTTATCAGCAACATATTGTCTGGGTTTCAATATTTAGCTTACTAATACATGTTAAACTCCTTTCTCTCTACCTCATTTTACTAGCCATTGATAAAATGTATCCCATGTTCTAAAGCAGGGCCAGTCAAACTGCCGGCCCGCAGGCAGGATGCATCATGCCGAAACCATGCCCACCCCATTGCCGGCAATGGAAAAAAAAGTCGCGATACGTCGCGACACATCACGTGACTTGCGCGTTTGACACCCCTGTTCTAAAGTATTCTGAATCTTCTTTCTCTTTCATTTTCAGGGTCAGTCTGTCCATTTCTGCACAGTCTAAAATTTTCTTAATTATCTCTGTGACATATTTCTTGACCGCTTGTGTCATGGTTCCGACAGACAGAGACAAATAAAGCAGAACTCCGAGGCTTGGAAATTCCTCAAAGAACATGTTTATTAGTTACAAAGTATCGGTACGATCAAAAGTGAAACCAAGTCTGAAATTCCCACTAAAAATTTCCCAGTTACAAAGTATAATGTCTCACCCACAAAACTATGCCATCACTAGGTTCCCCGATACATTCATTTGGCGGGCTTTCTTATACAACGCCCCCTAATCGCGAGAGTAGTAGATGACCTTGGTTCCCATGGGACAAAAGATTATTATGACTAGTGAAGTGCCTGGGCAAGCCCCCCTCCCTCCATTCTATGTGGCAACCTAGAATGAAGAGAAAGATGGATGCAGCCAAGTTCATTGTAGAGTTGACAGCTTGTTCTTTTACTGTTGAGGGTTGATGCTAAAAGACAGAAGATATCTTATCACCTCAATATCTTCATTGTCAATTCTAAGGCTGGTTGTTGTCTCTGTTGTCATTAGTTTGCTCTTCTTTAGATTTAATTTTAGCCCCATTCTTTTCACTGCGCTTGACTTTTAATAAAAATCATTGGGTTTAACTTTTATTACTTGAGTTTGCAGATCTGTTGTATTTTCAGCTATCGGATTAATGTCATCAGCATAAGGCAGGTTATTGATGTTCCTTTTTCCAATTTTAAAATCATACTCATCTTCTTCTAATTCAGCTTCTTTTAGTGTCATATCAAATATATTATTTTTCTCCTGGTCTATTCAATTTCTATTCTGGCCATATCTGATCTGAGGAGTCTGGATACTAAAGTGTTAAAGTTCAGCTCTCTGACAAAAATGTTGTGCTGTCCAGAATTAAATGAAGTTGTTTGTTGCTGGAAATATTAAAGCTCACTGAATTAAAGTTTATTTCTTTTGGGATAAAAGGGCTCCATTTCTGAACCAATAGTTTCAAATTTTAACAAAATCACTCAGAGTTATGGCATTAATGGTGCACCTTTGGTCATTCCAATTATAAATGTCAAATCATATTAAAAAAGAGCAATATTTAAATGAGGCAATGCCAAAAGAGAACCCTTTGAAAAAATAATCTCCAAGGTCTTTCCTAGCTCCCTGCTTAAAATTCTGCAAAATGAATATCTAAGCATTTGCAGAATAATGAGGGATGAAATCATCACATTAAATATGAAATTGTTCCCATGTGCCTTAAAATATTGATTGCATGCATGTATCTAATCAATACATTAAGGTTTTATACAACTGCAGCAAGTCTGAGGGCCATTTACAGCATTCTGCATTTGTGATTTCTTTTTAATCCTTTGGGAAGATTTTGGCATAAATTGTATATTAACATATATTTGCATCTGCAGTTCCTAGTCAGGCAATTCTCCTTAGGCCCCTAAGATAAGAATTTAAAAGAATATTTATGGTTTTCAGCCTCTGAAAGAAACATCACATCTTCGGAGTGACAAATCAGTGTGTTAAATAAGGAACACTGATTATGCTTCTAGAGAAGGAAGGAAGGAAGGAAGGAAGGAAGGAAGGAAGGAAGGAAGGAAGGAAGGAAGGAAGGAAGGAAGGAAGGAAGGAAGTGGTAGAGGGATTGAGGGAGGGAGGGAGGAAGGAGGAAGGAAGGAAGGAAAAGAAGTAGAGGGATTGAGGGAGGGAGGGAGGAAGGAGGAAGGAAGGAAGGAAAAGAAGAAGAAGAGGAAGAGGGAGGGAAGAAGGGAGGGAGGGAGGGAGGGAGGGAGGAAGGAAGGAAGGAAGGAAGGAAGGAAGGAAGGAAGGAAGGAAGGAAGGAAGGAAGGAAGGAAGGTGGATGGATCATGGGGTATCATGTTTGGTTATTTCAAGCTCTCACGCCAGGCAGAAAATATTATGTTCATGGGCCACCATGTAAACAGTTGACAAGAAAAGCATTTTACTCATTTATTATATTTATATTACCTACAATTCCTTCAAGTGTTATGCTGCAACCCCTACACAATATTGGCTCTTCCTATCTGTGGAAAGACGGATGAAGGTTTGTACAAAAAGTGGGCATTCATTTTTGTTAAGCAGTCCGAACCCTGAATTCATACGGCCCTTTCATTTCCTGCTCCCCTATTGCCACCCGTTGGTTCAGTCCTTTCCTTTTGTAATAAAAAGGAACCCGACAACCGCTATTGATCACCAAAAGATAGAGACAACCGTGAAACTGACAAATTAAAAAATGGAAGCCTTTACATAGTCTTGTTTGTTGGAAGAAGAAAAAATTTCGGGCCACATGCCCTTGAGGGGATAGGATGGATAGCAGAATGGCTGAAATGCTCGTGACATTTCTATAAAACTATAAACGTGACAGGCAACAAAACAGGGGCTCATTCCACTGAGGAAATTGATGAAAAAGGGAACTACGGCTCAAGAAAAATGAACAAATGAAATCGTAAAATGAAAAGACTTAAGACACATCCGTCAGTTTGGCTTTACTTGCGGCCTCCTGATCAACTGCTCAGACCAGCTCAGACTGTGGTGATTACAAATCCGGAAGGCCTTTTCATACTGTCACCTGGCTAGACAGATTGACCAACTGACCAGCCTTCTCCCAGATAATGTGGCTTTCTATATTCAGGACAGTTTTAACACAAGACTAAATTCAGACCAGCAAGATCTTCATGAATCTGGTGTGCACCAAACCTTATTTCTATATTTTTATCCTGCCGTTATTATTTTTATAAAAGTGATGAATACAGCTAACATACCTCACTCCTCCTAATTTTCCCCATAACAACAATCCTGTGAGGTGGGTTGGGCTGAGAGAGAGGGACTGGACCAAAGGCACACAGCCAGCTTTCCTGCCTAAGGCAGAACTAGAACTCACCGTCTCCTGGTGATTGTCCCAAAGTCACCCAGCTGGCTTTTGTGCCTAAGGCGGGATTAGAACTCACTGTCTCCTGGTGATTGGCCCAAAGCTTTCATGCCTAAGGCAGGACTAGAACTCACTGTCTCCTCGTGATTGGCCCAAAGTCACCCAGCTGGCTTTTGTATCTAAGGTGGCACTAGAATTCACTGTGTCCTGGTTTCTAGCCTTGGCACTAGACCAAACTGACTTTAGAGGTACAACTCTTGATTGTGAAATTCAGCTTTAGGTGAAGGCTAATAAATTATCCCAAATACAAATGTATGTTGCGCACCTTATGTGAGAAGATTTATAAACTGCCTTCTGAAATGATGTTAATGTTAATTTCCTTCCTGTCCCAAATTGCCGAATCAGATCTCTGTAGCTGACATTGTAAATTTGCTAGGACAGCGTCTGAACAGAAGGACCGCCAGTTGCAAAACTGAGCACAGATTGAACTGTGGGGAGGGGAAATGCATTTTCATAGTCAGAGAAGTCCCAGATGTTACTCTGTTCATCTTTTAAATATACGAAGGACCTTAAATAAGATGATGCGGCAGCTGCTTTTATCCTCATAAAAGTTTTATTGTTATAGAGCGTTCATCTTTGCAGCTACTTGTCAGTTCCTCCCATCCCAGTCGAAAAACCCGTTCAACCAAGGATGCATTTTTGTCTGGCATTATTGCTTTGAAATTGTGCACGGTGGAAATGAGAACATCGCATAAAAATGTTAAAGCAGCGTCATTTGCAAAGCCTGCTCTTCTGCGCAGGGTCCACCAGCAGCAGTCAGCTTAGCATCTCTATAGTATTTCGAGAGGATAGATTCATGGATTTTGTTTTCAGCTTATTATTTAGCAAGCCTTACCTTTTGCATTCAGCATGCTAAGACAAAGAAAGCTATCCTTTTAAATAGCTGACTTTGCAAACAGGAAACAAAAATAATACACATGGAAGTGGTATTTTCCTGCTTCTACTTATTTGCTGTTCAGAGGTGGTTGTTCTCTTTCTTTCTTTCTTTCTTTCTTTCTTTCTTTCTTTCTTTCTTTCTTTCTTTCTTTCTTTCTTTCTTTCTTTCTTTCTCTTTCTTCCTTCCTTCCTTCCTTCCTTCCTTCCTTCCTTCCTCCCTCTTTCTTGCCCAGCTTGAATTTTATCCACGTGGCCATAGGGATGCTGCAACGGTCATAAGTATGAAGGCCAATCATAAGTCACTTTTTTAGGGCTGATTTAACTTCGAGTGGGTTGAGGATTGCCTGTAGTTCAGCTCTAGCAGGAAGATAATAAATTGCTCAAATGAGAACGGAGGGAGGGGGGATTTTAAAGCTGGTATTGGGAGATTCTGCTTTACTCCGCTTTACTACCTCTATGTAATTGAATTCTAAATCAGCAAATCTGTGCTTGTATTGAAGCACAGTGGATGAGACGGCACTCAGAAGGGTACCTGGTAATATCTTAGCCCAGTCTGCATGTAAAGCTGTTAACTTGAATAAAATTCATGATACTTCTACAGTGAATTAACTAAACTTTATCTCTTATTTAAGGTGGCGTGTTAGAAGCCGATCCACTTTTCTTTGATGTTTGTTGAACTCAACCATGGAAAGCAGGAGCAAGAGAGAAAGTCGCAGATAGGATAATCAAGAGTGGCATTTACTCATTCCGGGTCCGACACGTATAACACTTAGCAGAAGTTTCATCTGGGATGGCCTCATTATTTTCCTCTTAATTGAGCTTTAAACCAAAAGGGCTGCTTGGAATGTGGTATATATTAATTGCTTTTCAGCCACAGAATCTCGAAGCCTTTTCGACATCTTCATTAGAAGATCCCGCACGGGCAGCTTCTCCTATCGAAAAAGGTGTCTGATTTGAGCATTAAAGCCTAGTGAACTGAATCACAGAAGCTCCTTTCTTAACAAAACAAAAAAACAAAAGCCTGATCATAATAATAGCAGTTTCATCTAACACCATCTTAGGCATGAAAGCTAGCTGGGTGACTTTGGGCCAATCACCAGGAGACTGGGAGTTCTAGTTCCGCCTTAGCTATGAAAGCCAACTGGCCGTCTTTGAGCCAATCAACAGAAGACGGTGAGTTTGAGTCCTGCTTTAGGCATAAAAGCAGGCCAGGTGACTTTGGGCCAATCACCAGGAGACGGTGAGTTCTAGTCCCACCTTAGGCATGAAAGCTGGCTGGGTGACTTTGAACCAATCGCCAACAGATTGTGAATTCTAATCCTGCCCAGATTGTGAACTCTTGTCCCACCCATGAAAGTTGGGAGATTTGGGGCCAGTCCCTGTCTCTCTGTCTCAGCCCAACTTACCTCGCAGGGTTGTTGTGTGGGGAAAATAGGAGGAGGAGGAATGTGTGTTGGATATGTTTGCTACCTTGAGCCATTTGTAAAAAAAATAAAGACAGGATACAAATAAATAAATAAATATTTAGCTCCTACCTCAATGGCAGGCAGAAAGCCAGATTCACTTAACAGCTGTTTGGCTAACTTAACAGCCGCAGTGATTCACTTAACAGCTGGGGCAAGAAAGGTCATAAAATGGGGCAAAACTCACTTAACAACTGTCTCCTTTAGCAACAGAAATGTTGAGCTCAGGTGTGGTGGTAACACAAGGACTATCTGTAATTGTAGGGCATGGTGGATTATGATATCGGAGCACCAGGTAGCATATCATACAAGGACACAAGAACCTTTCTCCTAGATCAGGGGTAGGCAACCTTGGCTCTTTTATGACTCGTGGACTTCAACTCCCAGAATTCCTGAGCCAGCATGGCTCAGCTTGGAAACCTCTCCCTTTCCCCTCAGCATGGCTGGCTCAGGAATTCTGGGAGTTGAAGTCCACGAGTCATAAAAGAGCCAAGGTTGCCTACCCCTGATTGTGCAAAAGATTCATCATCCCCAACTGGCTGGTTGGAAGACTTCACAGAGCAAGGTGACCTGGTCCCATTTATCCATGTCAACTGGCACAGTCTGAGCACAGGGATGCCGCTAGCAGTCGTATTTTACTAGTTCCGTGCTTTTCCTCCCCAGTCTAATCCTTTTAGCAGCCCCTTCTACAAGCAGCCATCTTGACATTCGCAAGTATTATTTATCTAGCTTGCCATTCCATATTAATGTTAACATTTACCCAAGTCTGGGCCTCTAGGCATGATGACATTAAACACAAAAACAGTTTTAGCAGTTTTAGCAATTGGAGAGGAGGAAAGTTCCCCCCCCCCCACCCCTTCTTTCTTGTTCCTTTATTTTATTTTTATTTTTTTCAGGCTATCAAAATTGCCTGCTTTTTAAAAGTTCAGTTGAAATGATACAGTAGCCGTAATAAAAAGGCAGACTAATATGTCATTAAAAGAGAGGGAGAATTGGTAATTTGAGCTCTAGACTCCCTACTTACCTTTTACGTTAGCTATCACATTGTTGGGCATTCTGACATTCACTTACTCAGTCATAATGGGAATGTCTTCGGCAATTATGAAGATGGGAATAATTAGGGTTGAAGACCAGACAGTTCATTCTTAATCTCTGCTATTTAGCTACAGAATGGAATATCTTCAAAGACTCTCACACTTGCACACATTTACGTGGAAGAGAGACCTGTTGAATGGAACTCAGAATAAAAATCCAGGGCTGCAGTGAGCTATTGAACTCACCAAAGATTTTTTTTTTTTAATTCAAGGTTGGGGTCAACAGGCGTAGTTCTAAGTTCTTTCCTCCAATAAGTTCAGACTATTGATACTGATAGTAAAAGCCCAACAGTCAGACAAGGAGTCCCTATTCGGCAAATTTCCAACTTTGGGACAGTTTACAGAAAAATCAGCCTATCTCTGGGGAGGCTCTGTTAGGAGAGGATGGTTACAAATCCTTCTCCCCTCCTGATGAGAAGAATTAGACAAAATGGAGGAAGAAGAGACAAGAAGCATTTTTATTCCCTATATTTTGAGAGCATTTTGGAACCTGCCAGAAAAGAAGAATTCCCCACTCAGGTTTTAGCTGAAGATCTAGATCATGCTATGATTTCCATTCTCCTCCCCCCTTAAAATACAGCAAGCTTCCAAATGACAATATATTTTTAACCGCTGCGTAGGGCCTCAGAAGAATTTCCCATTATAATACCCATTGCCTAGCTTGCAATGTTTCTGAATAATTCTCCTTTTGACCCTAAGACTGAGCAAAATCCTTCAGCCAGCTTTGATTTATGAGCGGAGCGAAGGCAAGGAAAATCAAAAACAATTTCCACTTCTGCAAATACCAAATTTCCCACCCCATGTAGAATTTGCAAGTTACCTTGGAGATAAAAGTCCCTCTTGGACTTAGGAAATGCATCCCTTTTGGGGCTCCTGAGGTTGATCTAATTCATACAGTTGAAAGAGCCTTTGTAATAGTGAAAGGATTTCGGCTGGGAAGTGTCAAAGCCCACCCAATAAATCCTGCTGCTTTAAGTAAGGATGGCACTAAATTTGTAGATGATTGTAGTCTGCTTTTCAATCAGATCTGATTTTGACTGAAAGCTTTTTCCTGGAAACGAGCATGGTAAATTGTATCCAACAGATCATTCTAAGGACCTATTGTTGCTTATTAATTTCTGGCGATATGACTGAGGGCACGGTTCATATTAAAGCACAACGGTAGCCACGGTGTTCCTGTTGGTGCTTTGTCCCTCTTTTGAATCTTTGTTCTGCCCCATAAAAACCTCTCTGAAAAATGGGCTTTTAAGGCAGTGTTGCACTCAATGCTAAACAGTAACCAAGAAGATCCAGGTTTTTAAATCCTTATCTAACTATGAATTTCAGTGGAAGAACCTCTTTGATGTTGTGGTAGATATTCCTGTTTGAAGAAAAAGTAATGTTAATTTGTTGTTGAGTCTGTGAGCCTGTTTACATGGTTCACTTAGCTTGGTCATGAAGTAGGGACAAATGTCCAGTCTCTTCTTAAAAACTTCCAGTGTTGGAGCATTCACAGCTTCTGGAGGCAGGTTGTTCCATTGGTTAATTGTTCTAACTGTCAGGAAATTTCTCTTTAGTCCCAGGTTGCTTCTCTCTTTGGTTAGTTTCCATCTGTTGCTTCTTGTCCTGCCTTCAGGTGCTTTGGAGAAGAGCTTGACTCCCTCTTCTTTGGGGCAGCCCCTGAGATACTGGAACACTGCTATCATGTCACCCCTAGTCCTTCTCTTCATTAAACTAGACATACCCAATCCCTTCAAAAACGGGAAGGAAAACAGATTTCAGAAGAAAGCCATTGCAAACTATTTCTATTTATTGTTGCTAAGAAAACTACATGGATATATTCACCAGAGGTTGGGCTCAAGGGAGAGTTTTCCTTTTGCCTTAAGACACAACAATAAAAAATAGTTTATCTTTTCATTAACAAGCATTGTGATATATAATTCCAATTCTGGAAGGCAGAAAGGATATATTTTTAGAAGGGAAAAAGAATCCCTTGCAGGCAGGAGTGATTATCACACAGGTATCATTTTTTTCATTAATATGACCTTTCCTCGGCCTTAAAGATATCATTGAATTAATGAAGAATCCAGAGTCTAATGAACTGCATAAGCAAATATACAAACAAAGGATTTCACATGTAGAGTGATGCACAATGAAGTTTCAGGCATTTTCACCAGCCGCTTCTATTTGCCCGATATCTATTTTCTACCTCCCCACCATATTTGTTAATGCAAAGCACAATTAGCATTTAAATAGAAATTAGGATCGTATAAGTAGGCTCTTTCCATAAAGTTTTCAAATGGTGTGATTTCATACTGGATCATTC
This sequence comes from Azemiops feae, assembly GCA_023970755.1. Classification (NCBI taxonomy): domain Eukaryota; kingdom Metazoa; phylum Chordata; class Lepidosauria; order Squamata; family Viperidae; genus Azemiops; species Azemiops feae. The sequence continues at coordinate 1,171,599 of JALGBA010004163.1, forward strand.
TTCTAATGAAACTACAATATTGCATTAAGGCTAAAATATCCCAGACTAATCATTAAAAACAGACGTGAAGAGAAGAAAATTTGGTGCGGGCGACCAATTATGTTTCATCTGAAGGAGTGAAATGTGACTGAGTTTACACACTGCCCTAAGCCAGTGTTTTAATGTTGTTTTGTGATTTACTGAGTTTTGCTGTTGGATAAACATTTTGCATAATCTCATTCATTCTACAACGCCATGCCTTACACCCGCATGTCATTCTAAACCAGCCAACTGAAGTTCTAGAATGTACTTGCCCCATTCAGAAACAGTTGGTTACACTTTAGCTCTGCAATGTTACTGTCACAAAAAGCCTGGTTGTCTTCCACTCATGATTCAAACCATCTAGATTTGATAGACATGTATAATGGTCATTATTGTGTCAACATGAACAATGTCCTCTATGCTCCGTTCCTAAAACTGATGGTGGAGAAGACAGCATGATCAATGGCCAATGAACATTTGTTAGCCCTTCTAGACAGACTAGACTAGGTGATCAGTTATGCAGGCCTGTATTTTTATCATAAAGATATAGAAACAGAGTATTGCAAGTCCTCACTACCTCCCTTTATCTTTGCAAGAACTGGGAGAGTCTAGTTTGAGATGGTTTCTCAAGTTATAATTCTGTCCCAGACTCAGGTTTCTTATATTTGCCTGTTAACTTGGTTACTCTTCTTCCTAGCCCTAGTGACTCTTCTTCCTAGTCCTCAAGGCTATTCTCTTGTCCCACTACAATACTGTACTTTAATAATAGTTGACAGGAAAGAACAGATAAAAAAGCAGTAGGAGAACTGTAATGCAAAATCACCAGAAGGTCTACTAACAAGGATACCTGAAAAGGAACATGTAAACTTCACTCATCACCCTGGAAAAACAAACCAATGTCCTGTAATAGTCCAACACTATTAGAATTGAAGGCATGTTTTGTGGCCTCAGTAGAATAGGGCCTTCTCCGTAGGTCACCAAAATTTGCACCATCTTTCCCACCTCATTACCACGATCACTATCACCACCCTGACCAAAAGAACAGTCTGACAGCTATTCTTTACTGTTGTCTTTTTTTAATATTATTTTTTGCCCCTTCAACCCAGCATCGGATACCACTGCAGTCGGAGGCCAGCAAAAATGAAATGGAATAAATAAGAAACCAAGCTGGATGAAGGAAAGTGCACGTCTGTTCATGTGGGTATAAGTGTGTAGATTTTGCAGGCCGTTCCAATGGGAAGAAAAATGAAATATGCAGAAAGCCGTGCTAGCCGAAGTATAGCCAATAGCAATTATGCATGGGAGACTGAAACCCAACCTGAGATGTCTCTTTTTCCTTGCCAGGGTAAAACTTTTTTTATTACCCAACTCATTAACCTTTCCTTCAACACTAAAAGTATTCATTACCACTTTTTTTTTCTTCTCCTTACGAGTATGTTCAAGCCACATTATTCATGATCATACCGTTTCACAGCACGGCAAGCTCCAGCTAAGATTTTAGAAAAACTGCAAAGCGAAAGAGAAAATGCTGGCACATCAAGTTGTCCTGACTGCAATTATTTGGGGGAAAGTATTCAGCCTCCTGGATGATTCTGGAAACTACAATGACCTTCTGAAGACTAATAACAAACTCATCCTAGAGAAAAGAGAGCAGGATGATGATGTGGTGGTGATGATGGTGATGATGATGGTGATGATGATGGTGATGATGATGATGGTCATCATGATGACGGAGAATGAGGAGGAGGAGGAGAGGAGGGGGAAGAGAAGGAGATATCTGCTCTTTTTGTTGCAAGAACATGCTACTTCAGTGCAATTTCAGAGCATACATAGTAGTTTTCTTTCTGGGCCGATGGTGTGGAATGTCAAAAGATTGATTACTGGGGGAGAAGATGAATGAGTCAAAGAGTCTTGGAGCATTTGAAGATAAAAGAGTGGAGATGTATTTATTCAGTTATTTTCTTGAGTTTTTTATATTCTGCTTTTCATGCTGAGTTCAATAAGTGGTAGGCATAAAATTATTAAACTAGGGCAGAACTTTAAGAACTAAACCAGAAGTAGATAACCTGGCAACTGTTGGTATCAAAGTACCCATGATGCCCCAAATATGTTGAATTAGGAGGAAGAGGAGGAGGAGGAGGAGGAGGAGGAGGAGGAGGAGGAGGAGGAGGAGAAGGAGAAGGAGAAGGAGAAGGAGAAGGAGAAGGAGAAGGAGAAGGAGAAGAAAAAAAATGCTTTTTTCGCTTCATCTTTCTTCATAGAGAAGATACTACAATGAGCTTCCTTTCGCTGTACGAAAACACCCTGTTCTCATCTTAAGTGCTATTTGCTTACTCAGTATAGAGAGGAATCCTACTTCACCCCATTACCAGACCAAAATAAGACTAGATCTAATGTTGTTAGGCCCATTAAGCACTATATATTGATGACTGCTTGGCATTCCTTAATAGGGAGGACTACGGCTAGAGAATTGGATTAGAGGAGAAGACTTCAGGGTTGCCTCAAGCACCTCCAAAATTCCAAGTAAGCATGTTATTAGATGCATCACTGGATTTACTTCAAAAGTAAGAAAGGTGGAGGAGGCAAAGGATAATGTCCACTATGCTTTGTCCATGGCCCCATAGTCCTAGTCAGCTGAGCTGAAAGCAAAAGGAACATGGAAAGGGAAAATAACAGGCAGGCACCTCAACAATATCCAACCGCTGTCCATTGCTCCTCTGACAATAGACGTTTTCTGCACCACAGGGTCCATACATTGTAGTGAAATGTGCTGCATTTCTATTTGAAGTTTAATTATTAGGTGTATTGCTATTCCTACAGCTTATGCTCCCTGTTGTAGTATTTCTATAACCTGCCCTGTCTTACCTCAATGGGGATCACATCGCCAGAGTAAGGCTTCTTAGAATTCTCTTAATTAAGAGGCTGTCTTTCTAAATTAAAACAAGAGTTAGTTTTGCATTTTTGACAATTAATGCTTCCCCCCCCCTCCAACTCCTTGGTTGCCCTTGAAGTTTAAATTGAGCAGATCCTTTTCAGGCTGGCAGTGGTCCCTATTCCAATTTTGTGCTCCAGAGCACTTCCAAATGATGTTGCTAAAATTCAGCAGCCAAATAGCTTATTTCCAGATGCAGAGTTTTCAGAATCTTGCAAGTTTACCCCTTCTATTTTGCCTCTTTTCCCCCAAATTTGAATAAAAGGAAAGCTAAAGGTGTTGCCTGCCCAGGCTATGTCCTCACTACATCACTGGATAGGAACTCTTACACGCTGAAAAAAACACAAATGAATGATGCAACCTCTTCATAACTGTCCCGTTTTCCTGGGGAAAATGCAGTCAATCACTTTTCACCAACTTTCTTCCTGACCTTCAACGGTTCCAGCTTCAAAGATAAGTTGCAAGAACCGGTAGCTAAATTTTGCTGCATTCGGAGAACCAGCTGGCTTCCAGAAGTCCAGTCTCGGCCTCTGATGCCTGGAGGAGGCCTCCCAGGCCTAGAACAGCCCACCGGAAGTACGTGGATGCCACTTCCGGAAGTCCATTCAAGGCCTCAGAGGCCCAGGCCTGCATCGAATAAGAGAACCAGTTGTTCAGGTATTTGAATTCCACCACTGAACTGGCCCATTGTCATTTGGTGCCACTGATTGTGAAGCCACTTCTATTTCCACATTGCCACATTATTTCCCCCTGTCAGAAAAATGAGCACAGCCAGTGATGGGCAGTCAAAAAGCACCACCAGCAGCAGCAGCATGGATGTATCCTTCATCTTCAACTGAAGTCCATGTCTCCCTCAAATTCTTTACTAAATGAAATAATATCTCCCCGCACCAACTCAATTGAAATGGGCCACCTCAAACCCATCTGAAGGACACTCGGTTGGGAAAAGCTGCTGTGTGCTGCCCTCCAGATTACCACTTTTTATTTGAAGGACCGTCTTTTCCCAATTACGTCTACCCAACCCACAGAGCCAGGAGGCAGGGAAAGTTCATAGGTCTCCTCTCTTACGGAAGTCCATCTACTGGGCCCAAGAAGAAGGGCCTTCTTCATGGTGGCATCTTCCCTGTGGAATATCATCCCTGAGGAGGTAATATTGCCCCCCCCCTTGACACTCTTTCAAAAGGCCCTGAAGATGTGGTTTTCTATACTTCTATAAGCCGCCCACAGTCACCATGAATTAGTTAGCAGCCATATAAATTTTCTTAATAGCTAATAAATATTCTACCTGACACCAGCCAGAGCATAGAACAACTTAAAGAAGTAGTGCAAGATCAAAATCAATCATTATTGACTGTTAATTAATTATTATTGTCTTTTTTTTCAAATATATAAACCAAGACAACACGCTGTACACCAGGCGCTGGAGATTGTTATTGTAAAAAAACAATAATATATATATATATATTTTTTAAAGAAGAAGAAGAAGAAGAAGTAGTGCAAGATCAGAAGATGTGGAGAGACCCGGCTAATAGAATTTCCAAGAGTCAGACACAACTGAATGGATAACATCATCATCAAATAAATATTCCCAACCAAATACTATAGATTTTCATTATAAAATCTTAACAGGCAGAACTTGAAACAATTCTTCCTTTGCTGTAGAAATCTTATCAAAGAATAGGTCGATGTTCGTAGAGATTCTCTCTTTCAGACCCATCCTAAGTGACACGTTGAGTTGGTTCCTGCCCTCTTTTACCCCTAGCGTATTGGCATTGTCAGAAGTAATAAAACCAGCCAATTGTTTGTTTCTGGGCACAGCCTGGATCCAGACCTGTGAGTCATCAAGTATCCCTTTCATGCCTTTTCTTTCAACTGTGAAATGAGTACATGATAATTTCATGTCCAGGTCCTCCCTTGCAGCCTTAGTTGATGCACTTCTATCCAACTATCAGAATCGGCTTCTGAATTAGTGGTCAATTCTGAAGCTGGAGGGTATGGAGATGTACCTGTCAAAGCAATTTCTCTTATCTGTCTTTGTAAAAATGAGTCAATTGTCCTGGACATTGAAAAAAGGAGAGCGGAAACTCAGTCACTAAGCCCTCGTTTGAATACAGAATGCAGAATAGTTGGAAGGGACCTGAATGTAGAGAAGGAATATCATAGATAGAATCATAGGGCTGAAGGGACTTCAGAGATCTTCTAGTCCAACCCCCTGCTCAAGTTATACTATACCAACCCCCTGCTCAAGCTATACTATTCTGGACAAATGGCTATCCTATCTCTTCTTTAAAAACCTCCAGTGATGGAACACCTACAACTTCTTAAGGAAAACCATTCCACTGATTAATTGTTCTCACGGACAGGAAATTTCTCCTTAATTCTAGATTGGATCTCTCCTTAACAAGCTTCCACCCATTACTTCTTCTCCTGCCTTCTGCTGCTTTGGAGAACAAGTCAATCCCTCTTCTCTTTGACAGCTCTTCAGATATTGGAAAACTGCTATCATGTCACCCCTCGTCCTTCTCTTTGTTAAACTAGACATACCCAGTTCCTAAAATCAAGCTGAAAGAAATTTGTAGTCATGATAAATAGCAGATTTGAGGGTTCTACTCAACTGCCAACAATTAAACCACCTGTTGTTTAACACAAATTATTTTATCAAATCGCCTTCTTGACCTGTCTACACCATTGCAGGTTGCTAAACCATGGCATTAGATTGACTTCAGAAAGAGATTTTCCAGTTCCATTTTGATGAAGCTGTAATTTCTATGGCTTGTAATTAATAGCTTAGTCATCACTATGGAAACAGAGGTCCTAGCCCGCCCATGTCCCTGGGTGTTAACTTGGGAATGGACAGCTTGCCACAAAAGAAATCAACTCATAAACAGAATGACTATGAGTGGCAGATGCAATCTCATTCATGAGATACATTTTCAAGGGAAATCAGTGACTGTTGTTGACAACCTGTCAAGAGACTCATTTGATATTAAAAGCCAACCAGTTTAATGAAGAAAGTGCAGAGGGTTTAGTCCTTTGAGTAGTCTGAATGACATTAAGTGGCATTATGGCCTCTTCAGAGTGACAAATGCTACATTTTTAAATAGTGTTTTAAGGATCATAGAGTATCACTAGGTTTCAATTGTGGAAAGCGTGTGGGTCTCTCATTGCATCCCATGCAATCTTTTTAGCACAGATAATATTGAAGGCATTTATGGAGATTCTCAGTTGTCGGGGTAATGGTTGTCCCAAAAATGTTTTTTCCATAGTCAACTGGAATTTCTTGTTTTTCCTTGAAAACATTTTACTTCAGTTCTGGCTGAATGATGGAGAATGGAAGGCTTTATATTCCTTGCAGTCATCTGATTGTTAGCACTCTTTCTGAGAGTCATTGATGCCACTTGGAAGTTTCTCTGTGCCCTCAGGGTCACCTGAATAGTGCAAATGGGTGTGGAACCTTCTTGGAACTGTTGAAAGGACTATGTTGTAAACATCTTCAAGAAAGAACAAAGAAAGTCCTTTTGAAAAAGCAGCTTTGGGACATTGAAGAAGGAGCTACTTAGGACATATTTCAGCTAAGTGCATAAGCCATCATGTAGCTCATCATAAGCCATCATGTGACTTGTCAGGATTTGGCTTAGCCTGTTATACGAACCCAGTCACTTTGCAAATGATGGTTTCCTTCTTATACCAACCCAATCAATGTCAATCAAGGCAATATTTACAAATAGGGCTACTGCATCTGGATACAAAAATCCACATGACAATTAGATACCAGCAAAGGGATACAAAAAGGTTTAACTCCACCTTGATTTAAACAACCCAGATGAGGAAGCCCCAACTTACAGGCCTAACCTATATAGAACTCCACTAAAGCAAGCTTAGATAAGACCTGCATAGTCAACACAGAGTTAATTGGTGGAATATGCTCCCATAATCTTTGGTCATGGCTGTTGGCTTTAAAAAGAGGACTAGACAAATTCATTTGATTTTTAATAGGTCTACTACAAAAGTTGAACAATGGAAAAGGCTAGGAGACAGAAGAGCTATAGATGCAACCTTCACAACTGGCCATCTTTCCTAGGTATGCTAAGTGTTGCAACATCTGGAAGGCTATACTGCAAACTGTCTACTTCTCAGCTAAGATTTAAAATGTTGTGACTTCAGGGAAGTGACTTATGGAAGGGAACCGCCACTGCAGTTGCCTAACATGGCTCAGCTCTTTTGATTTATGTCTTTGTCAACACAGCACCTCCTTTTCAGCTGCAATGAATATTTACCAACAATATGCCTGATGCTGAATCCCTTGGGCCACAGGACAAGTTCCAGGAGAACATACTTGCCATGTGATTAGTCTAACTTTATTCATTTATTCCCCACAGGAGTACGTCTTTTCCCAGAGAAACCGGGTTGTTGTACAACATTTGCATAAGTAGCATATGCCAGTAGAATCCGAAATGACAAGCTTGCAGATTAAATCCTTAATGATTTATACTGAGGGTTCCCGTGTTCAAAAAAATGGGAACAAGGTTTCGATTACGGAACAGATGCTTTCTCCTCACATAGATATCCATGCACTGTCTTCTCTTTAGAGAGGTTTATAGAAATATAAAAAGGGACGGGCCTTTGCCAGGAAAATCAAGAAGGAAGGAGTCTCCTCTTTCCCACTCACCAATTTTTGTACCGTATTTATAAAGCAGAATTTTCGTAGCAGAGGATTGAAATGAGGGATCTTTGGTGTCTCTGAGCTTGGTTGCTTTCTTGAAGACATTTCATTTCTCAAACTGTTTTGGTGGTCCCCATATTATAAAAAAAGATGTTGAGACTCTGGAAAGAGTGCAGAAAAGAGCAACAAAGATTATTAGGGGGCTGGAGGCTAAAACATATGAGGAACGGTTGCAGGAACTGGGTATGTCTAGTCTAGTGAAAAGAAGGACTAGGGGTGACGTGAGAGCAGTGTTCCAATTTTTGACAGGTCATCCCAAAGAAGACGGGGTCCATCTTTTTTCCAAAGCACTGGAAGGCAAGACAAGAAACAACAGATGGAAACTAATCAAGGAGAGAAGCAACCTAGAACTAAGGAGAAATTTCCTGACAGAACAATTAACCAGTGGAACAGCTTGCCTATTTTATCTGTTTCAGATAGCAGATAAACATATATATCTTTAGAATAGATTACAATAGAATAGGCTGATCCTCTCTTCTCTGTGACAGCCCCTAAAATATAGCAGTCTTCCAATATTTGAGGGCCTGTCATAGAGAAGAGAGGGCCAACCTGTTCTCCAAAGCACCTGAAGACAGGACAAGAAGCAACGGATGGAAACTAATCAAGGAGAGAAACAACCTAGAACTAAGGAGAAATTTCCTGACAGTGAGAACAATTAACCAGTGGAACGGCTTGCCTTCAGAAGATGTGGGTGCTCCATCACTGGAGGTTTTTAAGAAGAGGTTGGACAGCCACTTGTCTGGAATAATATAGGGTCTCCTATATCCCCCTCCTTGAGTAGAGGGTTGGACTAGAAGAACGCCAAGGTCCCTTCCAACTCTGTTATTCTATTAACTAGGTAACATCGGCAGAATACTTTATTTGTCAGTGCACTAAAATAATGACCTGGAAGTTAATTCTTTAAGAGTTCAAGAACCAGCTAACGAACTGCATTAGACAGAGAAATGTAGTGTAAAGAAAAGACCTCCTTTATGCAGGTTCAGTGACTCACATATACACACACACACACTTACATTCTCTAGAGATACGCAACACTGATTACAATTTAGCATGCACGCAAATTATTTGAGATGATTTACATGGTTTACCCTTAGTCTGCAGTACAGAAATGGAGTTTTTATAATTATTTTCATCATGGACCAATAATTCCTTTCCTATTTATGTCTAGAGGATATTAACAGAAGAAAGCACACTATAGCCTTTCAGTAAAAATCAAGACAATGGAAGAGTAATGAGTATAAATGGAGAAAATAAAGACCTCTTTGCAGATTTTTTTAAGGGGACACGGATGAGAAAAAAATGCCAGCGGTTGTTGGCTCCAGTTGCCATAATTTAAACCACAACTTGAACTTTTATTGCTTAAGTCAGAGATCTCTAAATAGATTCCCGTTTGCATCGTTCTCTCAGCCCCAAAAATATTCACGTGAGTAGCTAGCCTATGAATAATAAGATAGAAATCAACAAAAGGTATGAATTGGGCTTAAAGACAAGGCGACAATCCTGAACATATTTACAGTACCACACTGTAGCTCCTATTGGACAAAGTAGAATGGACCTCTATGTGGCTTTGTTTACAAATCCTCCATATCTTAATTTTCCCAAAAAAAGCTAGTGCACTGGTTCACAACTTTAAAAATGGGTGGACTTCAACACCCAGAATCCCCCAGCCAGCATGCATTCTGGGAGCTGAAGTCCACACATCTTAAAAGCTGCTGAGATTGAGAGACGCTGGCTTAGTGTGTGGCTGGATATTCTGTTCTACTGTTGTTGTTGTTTTAAAAAAAAGACATATAAATTGGCATGACAGAGAGCATTATGGGAGTGTGGCAAGAAGTTAAGTTTTTCTTGGCACGATTCAGAAAGGAGCTGAAATCATAATTATTTTCCCTGGTTTTTATATCTTCCTGCTGAGTTTCTGTTTTCTATTTGCAATGCCCTTAATGTTGTTTGTTCTGGATGTTTTGATTGCATGTTTAAGAAAATATCTGTAAAGCTTTATATAGATGTGAGGGTCTTGCAAGAAAAGAAAAGTACACAAAACTGTCCTAAATGGTGTTGGCGTAAACTAATTTTATTTATGTTTCCTTTCTTTTTGCATAACCGAAACCTTTAATTTCCTAGCTTCCCATGTTTTATACACTTTCTGTGCTCTGCATAATGTTTAACTCCCAAGATAATGGCACATTGGGTAGGTATGTTTACAGGCTATTCAAAGAATGGGTGGATATGTTGTTGTTTTTTAAGATAAAAACTCACGCACACAAAGTTTGTCATCTGGTAAATGAGTGCTTTGAGACTGAATCTACTCGTGTTCCCAAATTCTTAGATATGTCCAGTGTTGCGTGAAAGTGGTAGATAGCAAATTGTACTTTGCGCTGTCTAGATTCTAAGTTTGGATCATTACACTTTTGTGTGTGCATGTGCGCACACTCTCAAATCAGTCTTGATTCCTGGAAGCTACATGGAAAAATCCATGCAACATTTTTCAGAAGTGGCTTGCCTTGCTTTCTTTACAGGCTGTTAGGGAAGGTCTGGCTTTCACCCAGCTGGCTTTCTGTCTAAGCAGGACTAGAACTCACAATTTCCTAATCTTCTAGCATCTTTTAACTGCTACACCAAGCTGATCATCAAAAATTCATGTTCCCACAGGAAAGCAAATAATTGGTCTTCTGCCGTCCAAAATCAGCATATGTGGTTGCTATTGGAATCCTTAGCAGAATAACAGCACACAGTTGGAAAGAACTTGGAGGTCTTCTAGTCCAACCCCCTGCTCAAACAGGAGACTCTACACCATTTCAGACAAATGGTTGTCCAATCTCTTTTTTAAAACTTCCAATGTTGGAGCATTCACAACTTCTGGAGGCAGGTTGTTCCACTGATTAATTGTTCTCACTGTCAGCAAATTTCTCCTTAGTTCTAAGTTGCTTCTCTCCTTGATTAGTTTCCATCCATTACTTCTTGTCCTTCCTTCAGGTGCTTTGGAGAACAGGTGGACCCCCCTGCTCTTTGTGGCAGCCCTTCAAATATTGGAAGACTGCTATCATGTCACCCCTCGTTCTTCTCTTCATTAAACTAGACATACCCAATTCCTGCAACCGTTCTTCATATGTTTTAGCCTCCAGTTCCCTAATCATCTGTGTTGCTCTTCTCTGCACCCTTTCTAAAGCCTCAACATCTTTTTTGTATCGTGGTGACCAAAACTGGATGAAATATTCGAAATGCGATCTTACCAAGTCATTATAAAGTACTACTAACATTTCACACAACTCCCCAGCAGGTCAGCCTACTTAATAGTGTCCATCAATGCTCTGTTTTTTTTTCAAGGAAATAATTTAATGTTTTGCATTTGTCAGTTTGCTTATTGCTAAATCACTTGAACTAATTAGAACGCTGGTGGGATTTCAGGGGACCCCGTGTAATCCAGTGGCCATCAGCAATTGAGAGCTGCAATTATTCCACTGTCAGTTAAGCCAGGGGTACAGAGACAATTGGCTTTGCTCCAGGCTTTCCTACCTTGAGTAATCAGACAAGGGCAAAAGGTCAATTACTGTTTTCAGTTTGCCTTCAACTCCCCTGCATGTAAATCAGTGCACTCAAGCTCTGGCAATGCCGCAAGAACATTTCAGCCACCGCCTTTATCTCACCCGCTGCCTGCACTTGCTAGACCAAACAAAAGGCATTGTACAGCGGGAAGTGCACTGAACGGTAAAGAAGGAATCTCACAGAACATAGAATCATAGGGCTGGAAGGGACCTCAAGAGATCTTCTAGTCCAACCCCCTGCTTAAGGCTGGTTGCCCTATACCATCCAAATGGCTGTCCAGTCTATTTTTGAAAACCTCCAGCAATGGATCACAATAAACTCCAGGAGGCAAGCTAATTCATTGATTAATTGAATAGATAGATGATAGGTAGATAGATAGATAGATAGATAGATAGATAGATAGATAGATAGATAGATAGATAGATAGATAGATAGATAGATAGATAGATAGATAGATAGATAGATAGACAGATAGACAGATAGACAGATAGACAGACAGACAGACAGACAGACAGACAGACAGACAGACAGACAGACAGACAGACAGACAGACAGATGATAGAAGAGAGAGAAAGAGAAAAAAAGAGAGAGTTCAGAATTATCTGATGAAGGGAGAAAACACCATTTCTGTTATTTATTTATATCATCTTATATAAATAGCTCTTAAATCAACTTCAGTGAATGTTTCACACAAGTGATGTTAACTGTTTTAAAGGGAGGGAGGGAGGGAGAAACGGAGGGAAAGAGAGGAAGAGATGAAGGAAGGAAGGAAGGAAGGAAGGAAGGAAGGAAGGAAGGAAGGAAGGAAGGAAGGAAGGAAGGAAGGAAGGCTAAAAATGTCTTTAGTAATATTTTAAAAATTCCTATAAATCCAAATATATTGCTCGGTCTTAATCAAAGTATTTTAACCAGCATATGGATATCTTATTTTTGCTGTTACTCTGAATTGCAATTTCAAAAACCAAGGAATCCTGACTCCTCTCTTCAACCCCTCAACTCTCCCCTCCCCATTTTCTTGACCATTTAAACATGTACAGTCCAGGAGTACAGATCCCTTTCCATCTATTAAAGTGGTCAGCAATTTGCTTTGATGGCCTTTGTAAAATAAAGATCAGCTCGTGCTATGCAAATCTTTTCCAAAGGTTATCTTAGAAACAGCTAGCAGCGTTATTCCTTCTTAACTTCTCAAAATGCAGTAGAGGATTAAACACTTTGAACGTGCTGATTTTAAAAATGGCATTATTACAAGTACTTGTTTTTCTTGCCTGGCAGAATTTATTTTAGGCAAGCTGGCTGAGGAATTCTGGGAGTTGAAGTCCAGAAGTCATAAAAGGGCCAAGTTTGAAGACCCCTGACCTAAGTCTTCGTAGGCCCTGGGGACCCTTAAAAAAATCCTTCTATCTCCTTCAAAGTAAATTAATTCCCCAATAGCTAAACGTTCTCTCCAAAAACTTTGCAACGTTAGGGAACAATCCTTTTGCTCTCGTCCTTGAAAACCTTAAAGCACGCTGTCCTTTGGCACACGGTGCCAAGCGTTTTCACCTCCTTATCAGGGCATCCTTGAATTAACTTCCACGATTGATTTTTTTCGTCCTACCTCCCCGCCACCCTCTTCCTGGATAAAAGAGATCACCTTCTCTCTGCAGAATTTTTGCAGCAGGCTTGTTAATTACAATCATGGTCTGTTTATTTGCCAGGCATCCAGCATGTTCTCTGTAATCAAGACTGAAGGTGACCCAGACATGCTTTAGAAAACAAGTTGTGGGTGTTCCAACACTGGAAGTTTTTAAGAAGAGATTGGGCAATCATTTGTCTGAAATGGTATATAGGGTTTACCGCCGAAGCAGGGGGTTGGACTAGAAGACCTCCAAGGTCCCTTCCAACTCTGTTATTCTCTATATATTCTATATTCTATAACATTTCAGCCTGGAGAATTAGGAATCTTGGCTAACCAGCATACTTAATTCAGCTTTTGCCTTACTGTTCCTCATATGTAATGTGTTATCCTTCTTTCCATGTGCTTTTTTGTCCTTGGATTAAACTCAGAATCAGAAGCTGAGTTTGGGGATTTGATCCATCAATTTGCCGGTCTTAGGACAATAAATGAATTTTTGTTACTAAGTTTACAAAGAAGAAATTCGGTTACAAACTCCTAAAATCTTTTTTTTTTCCTCCTTCACTCATGCCCCCCCAAAAAATCAAAGTATTTTTTTTTATCCTTAGTCACATCAGTTAACACTAAGACAGGCTAAGGTCGCAGAAGTATTTCAATGTTGCACCCATCAAAACATCCTAACCCCCCCCCCCCAACCTCTGTTATCTTTTCTTTTTGTCAGGGTTTTCAAAAATTATTCTGTCGTGTCTTTGCATCTCATTTGCATCTCAGGCAATGTTGACAGTCCAGAAGCTATAGCGAAGAAGCTTACCAGTGATAATATACAAGATGTTACAGCAGATAACCAAATCCACATGTCAGTTTTTTGACAATCCGGGACAAAGAATTTGAATATCCCAAACGTGAAAAGATGCATCTAACGGCCCTGTTTAATGTAGGATCGCATTCGACTTTTTTTTTTTTTTTTTACTTTCTGAGAAAGTGATACTGCCTATCGTTTTTTTTAAAGCAATTTGCAACATCCAGAACTGGAGAAGACCACCAAGTTTCAAGATCTGAAAATTGAAAGATGGTGGCATAAACCAGCCATGGTGGTCCCAGTAGTGATCAGTACGCTAGCTGCCGTACCCCCTCCCCCCCAAAAAAATGAAAATATTTTTGAAAAATTTAAAAAAATCTGTGCTTTGACCAAATTTCCATCTGTCCGTTGCAAAAGGCTACACTACGTGGATCCATACTTATACTACACTGGGGAATTATGACATTCTAGGTTCTTGGGAAGAACTTGATGTGTTATGGAGGCCAACACCAACTAAATAAATAGCAGCTATGGCTTCAAATCATGGTGAACAGTTGATAATAATCCCAGACAAAGCAATTAACTATAAAAAAAAAAAAGCAAATAGAAGCAACCTCTGAAGAGTTTCCTACTTTGTAATGGGATTAAAAAATACATGTTGTCTTGCTTGCAGAAATACTTAGAGGGCATTGTAGGAGTCCTCAAAGAAGAGTCATTAACATTGGTGCCACCACAGAAAAGGCGCTTCTCCTTTCAGGAAACAAGGTTGCCTTTATATAAGTTCCGAGGTCTAATGTAGCATGACTAGAAGATCACAAGAGTCAGGAAAAGTCATATGGGGAATGGGACTTATAAGAAGACATATTCTCCCCAACTATTCTCCCTTCCTTTAAACTGGATTCAGACATTCAAATAGAGGGTTATCCTATGTACCTTAGGGCACATATCCTCTCTTAGCCTGAATGAGGACAAGAGATTACAATATATTTCCCTCCGGTTTGGATTGATTTTTATCCACCGCTCCAAACAAATGCATTTCTTTCTGCTCTCCGTCTCATTTTTTGAAACACCCAAAGCAGTTTTCCACAAATCCTAAAGCACATACTTACCATATACTATGGTATAAAATACTAATTCTCTCTCCCCTTATCTTCTTTTAGCTTTGGGGTGTTAAACTCCAATATTTGGGGCGTTCAAACAGCCCCCAAAGTATGTTTCATCCATTTTTCCAGCAAATTGTTGCAAAACATCCTATTTAGCCAGAACTCACTTGATTGAAAAACACCGAAAATAATGTGGCCAGCCACTCATGCATGACTGAAAAGATTTAAAAGAGTTTATCATTTTAACTAAACCCTGTTAAGTAGGCAGCAAGGTCCATTAATACCGTTAATGAACTCTCATTTCAACATAAACAAGAAGCTACTCCCTTCATTCTGGATAATGATTAGCTTGAGGTTAGGTGATCAAGACTTGCGACGATGGAAATCGCATCCTCTCGCAAGGCAGACCCAATCCTTTTCTCCCCAAATGTTATTATAGATGAGAATGTGTGACTTTCCACCCAATAGAGCAGGATTGGCCCATTTATCCATCCGTCCGTCTGTCCATCAGTCCATCTACCTGTACCTCCATCCATCTACAGTTTGTGAATCACAGAGTCCAGCGGATCTGGCTTGCCCCTTTGAGCTGGCTTATCTGAAATGGAATCATCAGCATTGGTGACACAAAAAGAAAAGGGGATTTTATTTGTATCGACCGTTTACTGATGATAAATATTGAAGAATTCACAAATGGCAAAGGAGTAGGGATGGTCCATCGCTAGGCGCTCTCTGTAAAGATTGAGGTTTGCTTTTCAAATTCCTGTAAATATTTTAAACTGGAGATCTGTGTGCGCTTTTCCCCGTGCATATTCATTTCTACGGAGCGAAGGAAATGCCATTGCAATCTCTGCAAATATTTAATTTTGTGGAATGCATGGTAAATAATTTACCCAGACAAGGATGCATATTCATTAAGTTGGATAGAGGACCCAGGTATGAGCCACTGGACAAATGTTCAGTCACAGATTTGAACAGGGAGGTGTGAGATGGTCCCATTTGCAAGACGTATGCAAATTCATCCCTGGTTGCATCTTTAGCTGCTTGAACCTCCTTTCCCAATCTTGCATTAGCAATATTGTGCTATATCTTTTCAGCTCTACCAGCATGGCGGAACCTCTTAACTTGCAGTGAGATTATTCTGTACCCTCGCAGCTAATAAAGAAGCCTTGATGATCTTATTTAACAAGAGGGAGCCACAGAATAAGGCTAGGGCAAAAAGTTAGCACTCCAGCCAACCAGATAGATCTTCTTTCGAAGTTCTCCCTCTCTTCATCCAGCATTTCCCACCAGTCCCTTGTCCATAGCATTTTGTGGTGAGCTTCAACTCATGTTTCCCACTAAGAGTTCTTCAGTTCGTGAAGTTTTAGACCCCTGGGAAGGATTCAAAGATCGAGCTTTATGAAATGGAATTCCCAGTTTTCAAAAGAAAAGGAGTTATTTGATTTGGGTGTCTGTCAACAAAGAAACGAGCAAAGCCTCAGAGCGTTTTGTTTGTCATTTCAATAGGAAGATCTACTTGTCTCAGAACAAAACAAATGAAGAAACAAAGCGAAGAAACTTAACTTAGTAAAAAAAAAATAGATCCTATTCACATCTTTAGACAAAGAGTGTAAACTTTGGAAGAGATGATAAACATGGTTCCTAGCCCTACTGCTACATCATCCAGGTCACACTCAACCACTGCGGATAAACCACAGTGTGATATTCCCAAAGGTGCTTTTTCAAGGGGCAACTGGATTTGTTTTGTTTTTCCCTGAAGACGCTTCGCTTCTCATCCAAGAAGCTTCTTCAGTTCTGACTAAATGGTGGAGAATGGAAAAGTTGCAGTCATCCGGTCATTAGCACTCCTTGTGAGAATCATTGAGGCCGCTTGGAGGTTAATCTGTGCCCTCAGAGTCACCTGAATAATGTGAATCTTCCATCCCGCACCATCCAGTCAGAAGTGAAGAAGCGCCTTGGATGAGAAGTGAAACATCTTTAAGGAAAAACAAAGAAAGTCCAGTTGCCTCTTGAAAAATCACCTTTGGGACAACCATGACCTGGATGACTGAGCATCCCGGAGACCCAACCATCACCCTTCATCCTCCACCTGAGTTACAGATATTCGCCACTATGGTAAACAGATCTTGCCCAGAAATTAGCAACATTAATTGTGTTTTGATGCACTGCCACGAAGTCCTCAAGTGTACACTAACGGGCCACAAAGGGCAGGTATACATATGTGTTGTTGTCTGCAGGTCACTACAATTGCAGAGAGCAGAAGCAACCGGATAGCCCCATTTGTTCAGAGTAAATACGGTAGATTAATCAATCAATCAATCAATTAATTAATTAATGCATTAATTAAACGTACAACCATTCGTGCAATTGGGATTCACACCGGGAGCCAGCGTTTCTCAGGTCACCGATATCGGTTCTGTCAACCGTCAACATTTACCTAGTTCCAACGCTGGAAAGTTCAAGGCAAAAAGAAAAAAGAAATGTGTTAAATCAGAGCACAGGCAGGAAAAAGAAACCCTGAAATTAAAGTTGAGGAAAAAGGAATTGCACCTTCCTTGTGTTGATGGAGAGCAATCAACCATTTTAATAGCTTCATCCTGGTAGGCAATAAAGATTCTTATCTAGACACGCTGTGTTGAGTATCTGGGGAGCTTTTGCCAAGTTTTAGCAGGAGACTATCAAATGTATAACTTGGATTAATTTAGAGTTGTTTTTTTTACTACTCTCCAAATGTTGCCGTCCAGTCAGTCCCCTCTCCAAAAAAAAGCACTTTGGGGGAAATTGCATATAAAACTAAGACCATTATGGAAAATGGCAAATAAGCAGCCCCATCCGGAGAACTCTCGCAGACAATATAGATATGTGCATACATTAGGGAAATGCCTGCAAGGATTCATTTTAAACTTCGCCCCCCCCCCTTGGAAATGGCTATAACTCTTTTGTGTGGCGCACGAAGGGGGTGATGCTAAAATTGGTGTGGAAATAGGCTGAAACAAATTAGCGCGAACATAAAATAAGAGCACTACAGAAAGGAAAAGAGACTTGCGGCTGGGTGTCTGCATTGAAGGGAAAATGCAAAGGAGATTTTTAAATTTTAGAATTTAAACTTAGCTATAAGACTCTTCCTGGGTTTGGGTTGGAACCCCAGGAAACGGCGAACTCAACAATCTAGAATTTTTCTAGCTTTCTTGGGAAATGGGCACCGTTTCTTTGCGCCCTGAGTTTTTTATGTACTTACTAGCAAAAGCAGACTGTCCATCATAAACAGGAAACCTAGGGACTCCAATAGAAATGGAAAATTACATTCTCCATCTTGCCACCTGCCTGGAGGAAAAGAAATTGAATAGCCTTAACAGCTGGAAGTCAAAATTTGTCTTCTGAATCAAATGGCAGATGTCATTTCGCAGGCTGAGTGGCCGAAGTTTTTACTTCTTTCTCCCTCCAGTTATGTATGATATTTGGGGTTCCAGATAGTTTTTTTTAGATGCGTGTAATTCCTGAAACGAAGTTATATTCTGACCAATATTTTTACCATGATATTTCACCGATTCTAACCACTATTGGTTATTACCTAAATGTTACATCACATTTTTTTTCCCCACAGCCATGTTTTAATGCTTGCTCCCAAAACAATCAGCTTTGGCATTTCAAACAACTAAAATATTGGTATGATGGGTGGGCAAGCAGTAGCAATAGCAATAGCCCTTAGACTTGTGTACCACTTCATAGTGGTATATAAGCCCTCTCTAAGCAGTTTACAGAGTCAGCATATCCCCCCCCCCCAACAATCTAAGTCGTCATTTTACAGACCTCGGGAGGATGGAAGGCTGAGTCAAGCTTGAGTCGGTCAGAATCGACCTCCTGGCTGTGGGCAGAGTTTGCCTGCAGTACTGCATTCTAACCACTGCACCACCATGGCACTGTATAAACACAGTGGATGTATAATGTTAGGTTTTAGGGAAACAGAAAGGGATGTCTGCTACCTACAGGGAGAGTTGGGGTGTGTACAAAAGTCATATGTGAGTTGCTATTGGAATAGCCAATGATCAGGATTGAAAGACCAGATATTAGGGCTGAGAAATAAAACAAATCAAATGTCTATGGAGATTCTCAATCATCCAGATCATGGTTGTCCAAAAGGTGCTTTTTCAAAAGGCAACCGGCCTTTGTTTTTTTTTCCTTGAAAATGTTTCGCTTCTCATTCAAGAAGCTTCTTCAGTTCTGACTGAATGGTGGGGAAATCCTTCCATTCCCCACCATTCCGTCAGAACTGAAGAGGCTTCTTGGATGAGAAGCGAAATGTTTTCAAGGAAAAAAGCAAACTAAATAAATCTGCCTTTTTCACCATGCATATACAAATAAGAAAGGTATATGTTATATAAAAAAAAATGAGTACGTTCAAAATGTTGGGAAAAGAGAGGGGACATCTCTTTTTTTCCTTTGATTTGATAGGGTGGGGACAAGTCAGTTTTCAAATAAAGTCCATTTGAACAGTTCCTCAATTAAATGACTCCTGTCGCGCATGCCAATAGGGGCGGATCTGAGCCCCAGCAGAAAGTGGCCTCCTTCTCTGATGTTGCAATTCTCTCTCATGTGGACCAAAGGCTGTGGCGCTCCATGAATATGCATGGACACGCCCCTTTGAAGCACTTCAGTCACCAGACATTAAGGCACGTTCCCTGTATATTTTAAAGCCAAACAAATATACCTGTCAGGGACATGAATACCTTCTATATTTCATTTTAAATGAAATGTCAGGATGATGGAAAATATCTCGGAGGACGTTTTGCAAAGGGCAGGAAGCTGCCTTCCCCATCTCCACCCAGAAGGGGAGCAGCTGCCTTCAAAAGCCACGGGGGGCTTCTTAGATTGGGTGAGAGACCATCCCCTTACCTGTCCTGGTGCTCCTGGAGCCCTGAAACTGGAGACTGGTAGGTGAATCCGATGCAACATTTGCTTGGTAGATCCTATTCGGATACATTCTTGTTTGCGCCTCCCGTGGACCACTGCGCTTGACATATCCACATGAAATGGAATGGCGTGTGCAAGTACCAGGTAGTCCTTGACTTACGACAGTTCATTTAGTGGCCATTCAAAATTACGACGGCATTGAAATGACCATTTTTCACACTCACGAACATTGCAGCCTTCCCCGTGTGATCAGAATTCAGATCCTTGGCAACAGCATGACCGTTGCTGTGTCCCAAGGTCAAGCAATCCCCTTTGGAGACCTTTTGACCAATGGGGAAGCCAGACTGACTTAACAACTGGGTTACTAACTTATCAGCTGCAGTGATTCACTTAACAAATGAGGCAAGAAAGGTCGTAAAGTGGGGCAAAGCTGACTTAACAACTGTCTTGCCTAGCCACGGAAACTTTGGGTCCAAATTGTGATCGTAAGTCGAGGACTAAGTGAGACATTCGTTAAGTGAGTTTTGCCCCCATTTTATGCCGTTTCTTGCCACGGTTAAGTGAATGGCTGCAGCTGTTAAGTTAGTAACACGGTTGTTAGTTAGCTAGTTAGTTCTTGTTAGTTCTTATTTTCCTCTTTTGCAGCTGTCAGATATACCTTAGGAATCGTTTCTTCAAGTGAAGAAGGACTGAATTAAATCACAGACATCTCCTCAAGTTACACACAGAGAAAGAAAGATACACATAGTTATTTCTAAGCAGTTTCCCTTATTGTTCCTCACCCCTAGATGGAAATCTTGCCAAACCAAAGCAACTGCTTGCCTCATTAAAGATATACTTTGAGAACTTCTAGAAGGAGCTATCTTGACCCTCTTTCTGCCAATCAAACTATCTAAACTTCGCTGTCTCTTGGTCCTCTGGAATGAAGCCCTTTCTTCCTGGGAATCCAGACTACGTTCCATCACAAAGTTTGTGACATTGCTATTCTCATAATGGAGGGCCCGAGAATGGCACGGTCCTAAGATCTACAGTATTATGGTCCATCTAGGACTAATGAATCTTACTCTGAGTAGGCAGGCAGAAGCAAGCTGTCTTTATTTCTGCTCATTCTTATTTATTATCTGCATTTGGACAAGGCCCCTGGCAGAATATTGAGCCAATTTTATACTCCGGTGATATGTTTTTTTTTCCCCTCGTTTTTGCATTTCTTTGCTTTGTTGGATCAAATTTCTATTCCTCACGTCTCAGCATAACTAGGGCTTGTCTGAGATTCTCGGCCCATCCCTCTCGTGTTAACTTTAAGCGAAGCAACTCTCTTTGATTTATGTGGAAGAGCATTTTCCCATTCAATATTGGATTAACAACACCCTCCAGGTATTTGCCTTCTTTTGTCGGCCGCCGTCAATAAATCTTTTATGCAACTAATTCCAATTTCCATCAGATGGATTGAGAGTTTCTAGAAGGGGAGAGTAAGTCATTAAGTTGGGTGATGGAACTTTATCAGCAACCGATGAGCCAAAAACAAACAAAAAAAAGGAGTTTTATTTAAGAGGAAAAAATACTGGCACTCTTTCTGTCAATTTCTTCCGACATTAATATTTCAGACTTGTTGTGCGCTGCCTGCCAGATGGGGGAAAAAAATGGATCTGACTAAAAAAAAGCAGATAAGATATTGCATTGATTTCCCCCCTTCCCCCCCTCCATCCCAACCCGCCCTCTTGATGGAGACAGATTCTCTAACGTCCACATTAGCTGCTGCTACGATCAGGGAGAGATAAATTATTAATAGGAATGTATGAACATCATTTTGTTGTGATTAGATTTCACTTAAATATTTTTTGTCAACTCGCGTAGCAAAGGCAGCCCCTGGCATGCAAGATAAGGAGTGCGTTCAAAGGGGGGTTTTTTTCTCTCTCTCTCTCTCCTTTCCTTTCCTTTCCTTTTTTTTTAGTTTATTTTGTGATATTTGAAAAACGAAGCTATCTGGGAATCTTAGCGTTCGGGTAGCATCAAATTACTGAAAGCTATGTTTAAAAAAAAAAAAAAAAGATGCCGGATGGTTATTTTGGTTTGTTGTCTGAGGGTTGAAGGGGGGGGGGTAAGAAAAATTCAAAACTATAAATAATTAAACAGCGGAGCATCTATTATTCATAAGCTAAAATGACAGTTTTAATTTAGTTCTTTGCTTGTCTCGGAACGAGATATTGAGGGTGAAGGTGATGGAGAGGGTGGGATTAAAACTAGTAGAAAAAAGAGCCGAGCTGACAGTGGGCCTTGCCTCTGTTTTCCAGGGGAACCAATAAATCCGTAGGCGATCAATTGTGAAAATTTCAGATTTCAAAAAAAAGAATTTCGTGCAGCACACGGTTACTTTGTCAGGTGATGGCCAAAAAGACCTCAGGTAGGTCTTTTGTTGTTCAGTTGTTAAATCATGCCCAACTCTTCATGACCCCGTGGACCACAGCAGGCCAGTTTCCCCTTGTCCTCCACTTTCTTCTGGAGTGTGTCCAAGTTCACGTTCATTGCATCAATGACACTATCTAGCCATCTCGTCCTCCGTCGTCCCCTTCTCCTTTTGCCTTCCATCTTTCCCAACATCTGGGTCTCTTCTCATTTGGGGGCCAAAGTATTTGAGACTCAGCTTCAGGATCTATCCTTCCAAAGAATAGCCAGGGTTGATTACCTTTAGGATTTGACTGATTTGATCTCCTTGCAGTCAAAGGTCTTCTCCAACGCCACAGTCCGAAAGCACAGGTAGATCTACCACCCTTCATATATATGAAATGATGACACTGGGGAGAAAGCTAAACCCTATTCCTGATTATCCCAAAATATAAGGGTGGAATAATGGATTTAAGCTGGCTCCATGCTAAATGTTTGGAACACTTCCCAACAATAAAAGCAACTCGGTCACAGAATCAGTTGCCCAGAGATGTATTTCATTGGATGTATTCAAGCAGCTGATGGACAACCATCTCTTAGCAATGTTTTAATATGAATTCCTCCATGGAGCAGAAACTGAACTCTGAAGCTTCAATAACCCCTCTTAATGGTTCTGAAATGTGTTGATAGCCGTCGGCTATAACAGCCTTAAAGGCAAGGGCGGAATGAACAAATTCCTTTCTTTAACTGTCTTAGATCAGAATCTTATTTAGCTTTCTTGCTATTTATTTCAAATTATTTACGTTCTTAAACCTATGACTAATTTTTCCTTCGTGCAGGGTTGAAACTAAACTCACCCAATGAAGACTTTTCAAAATTGTCCTTCCGAAGGTCTCTAATAGCTTTAAACTAGCTAGTAAACAATTTCTGAAAGTGATTAGAAAGTGAGGTTTGCAAAGGCTTCCGGTTCCGGATCGCGACACCAGCAGTCGCACGGAGAGATCTCTCTCTCCCACCGGCTGGTTTCCCTCCGCCGGTAGACCCTTAATCGGGTCGAAAGTCGCCCCATAGAGGCGACCACCGTTAGAGGAGGCTCCTGCTCGACTGGGGAAGAGCGGCGGCTCTCCCCAGTTCGAGCTTTCTCCTTAGGGCCGCCGGAGGAAAAGATCGCCCAATAAAATGGACGATCACTTCGTCGCACCAGCTGAAAGCCAGAAGAACATCTAAGCGAAAGAACCCCCGTGGAGAATCCGGGTGAGACCTTTCCTACCCCCTTTTTTTTTCCCTAACTACTTTCCTGTTAAAAGCTTTCTTTGAACTATTTCCCTGTCGTGAGGAAGCAGCGTTTGGGCAATGGGGAAAAACAGCGTTGGAAAAAAATATATATAAATAAAAACCAGTTAATTTCGATGGACTATTTAAATTTTGGAATACTGAGGGGACCTGAAAACATTTTATTCTTGACTATTATTGTTACAACTACGCATTTATTATTTTGAACCCTTTCTTCATCTTTTTTAATACGAAAAATAAAAAATCTATTATTTGGAAAGGAAAAAAAAAAGGATTTTTTGGTTTGCTGAGGACATCTTGTGTCGAAAAGTGGTACTGCAATTATATTTCTTTATGGCTGGGAATGGCTATGACCCTGAAAGAGTGATAACTACAAGATAACGATGCAGCTGGCCTATTGAAAATTGAAGGTGAATGCTTGCTTGATTCTTATGAAGTAGAGCCTTCCTTAAAGATTAAAGATTAAAAAGCCTTATTACTATCGATATGGAACTTAATACACAACTGGACTATGAACTTATATTGGAAACAATTTTAGAAGCTGCAGAGGATGTGAGCTCCTATTTTCAATCCCTTTTCCCTACACTGAGAGAAACTGTGGAAACCACAAAACAAACTAATTTTATTCAACTTCCAACACAACCTATCGAGAAGTCTGATGACTATACAACAACTTCAACAGAGATGTCTGAAGCATCAGTACCAACACCAACAGAGACTGATACTCAGATACAACTTATTGAAAATCGAGAAAAGGTGGATAAACAATTGGCAAATATAACATGGAATAAAACAGCTTTTACCATCCAAAGGCTATTAGAAGAAAGGAAAGAGAACTTTGACCAATTTGAAGCGTTAAAGAATATGGACCTTTTAATAGTGTGGTTTGATTATGTAGGAACCTTACTATGGAAACCACTATGGCATAGAAAGAAGCCTAGAGTTAGATTTAAAAATGTATTTTAAAGTCTTATTTAATGGGATTAAAAAGGCTTTGATTTCTTGACTGACTTAACAACTAATGGAACACGTGAAATTTTTAAGAGGATACCCTTTGTAATATTACTCTGTTTTAGATATGATATGTATTGGAGAAGTAAACTTTATCTACTGGTTTAAAAAGATTTTTATAGATATAGAGGCATTGATAGAATATATATTTAAATTAGATAGAAATTTATTTCTTGGCCTGATATTTTTATTTTAAGAGAATTATTTGGAAATAAAAGGAGAATAAGAGGGATGGGTGATAAGAGAAAAAAATGGTATCAATGAAGAAGATATGGGAATGTTGTTGCGAGAACAATATACCAGATATAATTATGTAAAAAAAAAAAGGGCACCCGAAGTGTTAATAATATGTCTATTTAAGGCTAATTGAAATATAGTAATTGTAAGTTAGTAAAGCTTAAAAACAGGATTTGGATTTTTAGAATTGAAATGTAACTGATATTTGATAGGACCGTTTGAAACTTATATAGAATTTATTAATTTGAATATGTAAAATTAAATGAGGGAATTAGAGAGGGAAGTTTAAAAGACTTGAGTTGAGTTATATATTTGTGATTGTCTTTCTTTTTTTGGATGTTTAATATACCCACCTCCATGGTGGTTCCTAAGCACCTTAATGCTATCCCTGTACCCCTATAAAATCTAATAAAATATATTTTAAAAAAAAAAAGAAAGTGAGGTTTGCAAACTTAGTGTCCTTTAAAAATGTCTGCCATAATTGCAAGCAAGATGGCTGGTCCCTTTGTTTCCCGGAGCTCAAACTTATGGTAAACTGCTGTCCTGGGGTCTTTTTGTTAGGAACAGTCATCCGGAGTACATGTGGGCAATCTCCCGTTCTCTCCTTATCCAGAATGATTCCAATGAATTGGTCTACTCACCTTGGTCTTTGCTGCAGTCAACAGCTTTGCTTTTGCAGAGCCATCTTCAGTTCACCATCCTCCCCCAGAAGTCCAGGATTGGGATAATTCTTGAGGTCAAACCTATAATTGGCTTCTGTCAAGATAGAAAAATGCTACCCACATGCTAGAATTAGAATTTTAGAATTCTAGAGTTTAGAAACCTAAATATCTGGAGAACATCAAGTTAGGAAGGATCATGCATCACTAAACATATAGGCAATTTTAGATTTACAGAACTAGGGGGAGGAGTTGTGGAGAATTGACATAATATCTGTTTGCCATGGAACATCTGATTTAGTAGATAGTGGGAGAAAATAAAGTAGATAATAAATAGAGTAAAGTAGATAGTGAGTGCGGTGGCTGACAAGGTTAGGATGCTGGGCTGACAATTGGCAGGCTTGCGTTTAAGACCCAGGGTCTGTTGCAGAATGGGGTGAGCTCCTGTCACATGCTCCAGCTCCTGCCAACCCAGCAGTTTAAAAGCAGGTGACTGCAAGTAGATAAATGGGTACCACGTCAGTGGGCAACTAAATGGGGATGTGAAAGGAGCCCCCAACTGGACATCCTCCAGGCAACAATGATGTCACCATTCAAGCCTTTCAACTTGGAAGTGCTTCGGTTCTCCCGACACGACTGTAGAGAAATGCTATAGTTGTGAAGCATTTAGAGAGTCCAGAAAAAGCAAAGATAGGGAATAGTTGAGATGCAAGCCCTGTGCAAGAAGTGAAAGAAATATTAAATGTCAACCCTAACAACAAAAAAAGTTTCACAGAAATTCAGACTTAAATTTAGAAAGACCCAAGAGATCGGACTGGTGCTTTGCTTTCTTTGGAGAAACAGGTCACATCCTGTATCAGTTCTTTTGACATGCATCAGTACTCATCTGTAGCATTCAGTGAAAAGTTTGACAGCCTGACAGTTGCATGGAAGACGGTGCTCTTGAGTCAAAAGTCTGATAGCCTTCAGCTCATCGGGGGAAGTTGCTGCATCCAGGAAAATGTCTTCTCCTTTTTCAAGAGAACGAGTCATAAATTTGGGGCATGGTGCTTTTACCAGCCAGCAAAATTTTGTCACAAATCTTGGTTGGGGAGGGCCAAGTGCTGATTAAAGGACAGGTGGGGACAATTTGTTGCCTTGTTCCTGCCATCACCCAAGGACAGGCCATGATTAAAGGAACGTTGATATCAATTTGAGGCTGAACTTTTAAAACTGGGCGATTGCATTTGTCAAAGCAGGTTGGAGATTCTTTATTGCTTTTAAAAAAGAGAAGATTAATTGAGGGGGGAAAATAAGACCAAAGAGAGGATGGGCAGGTATTAAAAATGTCTGTCAAACGCTCACTGTGGCTTTGTAGAATTTCTAGAGAAATGGCGGTGTTAATCCACTGCAGCAAGTCTTGTGGGGCCTGATAAAGACAAATTTGTTATGCTCCAAGATTTCACGACTGTCCTTCCATTGTGTCCCCTGCATATGACAAAGTAAGTGATTGTCCATGACAGCTGAATCTATAACATTATTGTCAGAGTTTAAGATGCCACCAAAAAAAGGAAGGAAGAGGAAGAAGATGGGATTCTGAAATCTAATTCTGAATTTAGATAGATGTTCCAGAGCAGCTTGAGTCCAACAGATGTCTCCAGAGGTATTGTATGTCAAATCTCATATTTCCAAATTTCATTATGTTGGCCACTAGGTTAGGAAACATGATTCTCAACCAAGAATAAGGAACCTTAAGCCCTCTAAATATTAAGTCCCAAAGGAGGTCATCAGGAAGAACCATCTCCCAGATATCTATGGAAGTTCTCAGTCATTCAGGTATGGTTGTCCCAAAGGTGCTTTTTTCAGGAGGCAACTGGACTTTCTTGTGTGTTTTTTTTTGAAGACATTTCGCTTCTCAATCAAGAAACTTCTTCAGCTCCACCATCCGGTCAGAGCTGAAGAAGCTTCTTGGGTGAGAAGCAAAATGTCTTCAAAAAAAAAACACAAGAAAGTCCAGTTGCCTCCTGAAAAAAGCACCTTTGGGAAATCTCCCAGATACCTTCAAATTGTGGAATGTGATGGTGCAGAGCAACAATGGCACTTCCAACCAAACAGAGTTGGAAGGGACTTTGGAGGTCTTCTAGTCCAACCCCCTGCTCAAGCAGGGGACTCTATCATTCCAGACAAATGGCTGTCCAATCTCTTCTTGTAAACCTCCAATGATGGAGCACCCACAACTTCTGGAGACAAGCAAGTTCCTTGAAAGGTCCCTTAAGATTTACCCTCTAATCATCCAAGCTACTACTTGGGCTGAAGACCTTGTCCCACGTATTCCTGGCACTGAGATCATGGTTTCTGGAGTTACCAAGATAGATTGTTAATTTATTCCCTTATATATATATATATATATATATATATATATATATATATATATAAATATATATATATATATATAATAATTATATATTATATATATATATAATATATATATATATATATATATATATATATATATATATATATATATATATATATATATATATATATATATATATATATAAATATATATATATATATTTAAAAAGGGGGCTTCCTTAGGTCATTGAGAGGGGACAATCAGAACTCTTGCTCCCCTATTGGATTAGATAGTTATGCATTCAGGAATAAGTGGCCTAGTGATGAACAAGATTGGACAAGAAGAAAGAAGGTCAAAAACAGTCATACGAATGGAAAGAGAATTGCTTTGTTACAGGCTTTCTCTTCCTGATAGCAATTCTGTTTTCTGCACTTGATTATTCCCTCCATCTGGCAACTTCCCCGCCTTTTCAGATCTTAATATCCTGTCCTTGATGGACTTCCTATGACCTATATTCAAAATGCATCTTTCAGAGAAATGCAATATTAACCAGCTCTTAATATCAGTTCGAGCCTTTGTGAGCGTGGCTTTGACTTGGCTATTAAAATTCAGGCAGGCTGACTGAGTACCGTCCTTCTCTCTGAACGCTTTGTCCCTTTGGAAATACACAACATGAAAGTTGTGTTTTGTTCTCTGCCCCGACACAAAAGTGCAACACTGAGCCTAAGGGATAAGACTTGCGTACCTTACGTTTGTGACTGAGGTTTTTTTTTCCCCTCCCTATTTATATTACACACCAAATACAAAGTGCTTTGTGATTGAGTAGGGCTTTCAGCTCTTGATCTCAAATCTTTAAACATTCTTCAGTGGAAGTGGTTTAAGCTTCTCTGTTCTTCTGGATACTGTAAAGATAACTTTAGGATTAAATTTAAATTATCCAATCTACATAGTTATGGGTTTCCCAAAAGGCCAGCATGCTACATGTCCCTTGATAAGCTAAGTGGGACTCAACAATGACTATTGAGGTTTTTCAGTTCCCACCAGTTGGTCACATCTGCTTAGTGCTTCCATGAAGTCAGTCCCATGTCTGTGACTTTTGTTTTTTTGTTTTTTCAAATCTGGGTTCTCTTCTGAATAAACAGCTTTTGAATCAGATTGTAAATTCCCAGAAAGAAAATTTGGGGGGGGGGGGAGAAAACTCAAGCCAGGATGGGCCGGAGGCCAAATCAAAGAATGAAATTAAAGAACGCCAGTTCAAAACTAATTACGACCATTGAAGTGTTTAAAAAATAATTATCAAGGTCTATCAAGAATAATCCCAACTTGGCTCCAGGAAATAAAGAGAAAAATCTTTCTTTGTCTTGGAAGAGAGCCCAGAAAATAATCACTAATTTATTTTTTAAAAGTCTATTTATAGGGTTTAAATTATTATTGTCTGACAATCTAGGATTGAAAATAAAGCATACTTTAGAAATGCTTGCTCACAAACTTTAGCAAAAAGCAGTTTTAAAACAACAACCTTCTCCCCCCCCCCACCACCACCACCACCCCAAAAACTGCAAACAACAACAAAAATATTTCTAGGAGTTGCTTCTCTGATTGCCAATAAACTTAGCAATTGGTCTCTGAGCTTGGTGGTTTTCTTGCAAATGTTTCATTACTAAACTAGCTAACATGCTAGAAGGGAGTGGGGTTTGCAGAGTAGAGGAGGAGGAGGAGGATGGTGGAGTCCTTGGTACTCTCTGAGCCTGATGTTTTCTTGCAGATGTTTCATTACCCAACTAGGTAACATCAATAGTGCTAGTGATGCTACTGGCTCACTGACGGTGCTGTTGTAATTTCAAACTGTCTCTAAGCAAAAGGTTGCAAACCGAGAACTACCTGTATATGAGATCATATTCCTTTTTCTGAGTTCCTATTCTTACGTATCTGAAAGCTCAAGCAGGTCATTCAGAATCCCTAGTAGTTGGGTCAGCTAGTTAGTACTCACCGTGTGCAGAGAAATTCTGCATTTTTTTCATGCTTTCTCATTCAGTCCAATAGGGGGGGAAATGCTTTTCAACGTTTATTTCCCAGGACCACAAAATATCAACGACCCTTTTC
This sequence comes from Azemiops feae, assembly GCA_023970755.1. Lineage (NCBI taxonomy): Eukaryota > Metazoa > Chordata > Lepidosauria > Squamata > Viperidae > Azemiops > Azemiops feae. The sequence goes on from JALGBA010004163.1 coordinate 1,201,266, forward strand.
TTGAGACAGAATTCAGAGTTTCAATGTTTATTTCGCCATGACATGAACAAAAGGTTTGAAAAAATACCCCCCTTTCCTGGTACAATCCAGTTGGCTTCCATCTGCAACTTCTTCCTTAATGGCAAGATGTGAAATTCCAGACCCCTAAAGTGACATTTTGCCCTCCATCACCTCCCGTGAGGAAGTCAGCTCACACTTTCTGCTGTGAAAATGTAAAAATTTCCAAGCAGCTTGAGAATAAAGCAGAAAAACAAAAGCCTCGAGAAAAGACCATTATTTTGAGAAATTGCAGACACATTATCTGATGGGCATTCAATCCTCCACTTTTAATGGCAATGTTATTGATTGCGGGATCCATTTCATTGTTCGGTGGGCTCCCCGGTGCCCACTGAAAGCAACCTTGACATGGCATAACAATTTTGCACGACTACGTCAATTGATCTCTGGGGATCAATTAACCCTGTATAGGCCCCCTGTCCTGCAATTAGTCTCAATTGCTGTGTATCAACACCCGTAACAAGATCGAAAACTCTTGGGCTTTTGCAGCTGTGCTCTTTCCACAAGAATTTTGAATTTTCCTGGTAGGAGCAAAATGGTACAGACAAGTCTATTGAGTCTAACTCATATCAAAAGGACTCTATTTTGAATTGATGGATTAATTATGTGCTATTAAGTTTGTCGTTGACTCTTAGCAACTCACACAGATAGAGTTTCTCCATTACAATCTGTCCCTAACCTGGTGTTCCAGGTCTCCTAATGATGCATTCTGCTTTAAAACCATTACTCAAACATTATTTAAATGCACAGGAAGATCAACGGCTCTTCTCTCTCTCATTCAACTATGTTTTGAGAGATCCTTTCTACTCTTGATGGCCCCTGCCCTGCAATTAGTCTCAATTGCTGAGGATCAAGGCTTGTAACAAGGTCAAACGCTCCTGTGCCTTTGCAGCTGTGTTTCCCAAAAGAATTTTAAATTTACTAGATAATGATCCAGCCAGGAGCATGAAAGTAACTCACATCAAAGTTCCCTAAAAGTGCCCTATTTTAAATTGATTGATTAATTATGTGCCACGTTGTTGCTAGTTCTTAGCAATCACGTAGATTTTCTCCTTAACCGTCTGGTTTTTCAAATCTTGTACAGGTGCACTCTGCTTTCAAGCCATCTTCCAAAACATTGTTTAAATGCCCAGCAACACCAAGGGCTCTTCTCTCTCATTCATCATGATTTGAGAGAAGTTTTGTTTGGGTTATTTTTTTAGAAGGAAAAAAGGGAGGGATATCAAAGTTGACAAAAACTCTGCCTTCTCAAATGTTCTTGGATGCAAAATATCTTCCTTATATCCACCGCATTTTGAGGGCCCCAAAACAGTTGTGGGTAGCTGTAGAAGGGAGATGTGGTGGAGTGTAGTCTGGATTCCTAAGGAGGGAGGGGCTGTGTTCCACTGTCACTTTAGGTGAACACAGGAGTCGGAAAAAAAAAAAATTCGGGGGGGGGGGTGAAATGCAATTGTTACATTTGAAATCTTTTCATTTGATCCACATAGGATCCACTGAAGATATAGATAATATTTCTGTGTCTCCAATAGCTTGTGCAGATTTTTGAGAGGGGATGGAAGACCACCCGGAGAGTTTTGGCTGAAAAGCTAAAAAAAAAACCTACCCCACAAGCTGTTGATGACAAAATCACTTCTATATTGTTTCCAAGAAACTGGCAGGAATGCAATCAGCAGGAGCTAAATTTGACTTGGTGGTTTTGCTCCATCATCACAAACAGCACACCTTCTGTGCCACTCAAGCAACACCACCCTATTATTTGGTTTCACTCTGCTTCCCTTCTCTAATGAGCTTTCTTTTCACTAAAGTCAGAAGCATCTTCAAGCCCGGCACTGAATCAAATCACAGAGGTGCCACTTCATCGCAATTGTAGCGTTTTCAGAGCGTGACGTCCCCAATCAGAGAAAAGCGGAGCAGCTTCCAGAGCTGGTACGCGTTTCTCATCCTGGGGGGGGGGGAGAAACCCCACAGTGATCTTATATAGTGTGGTGTTCAGCCGGCTTGATGTTATGGATTAAATTCATAGTAACACTTCATGGCTTATGCTTAGAGTTTAAGGTCATGACTTCTTCACCCAGACATAGATGGATGCTTTGCTAATGGACGATGCCCTGTCAGCTAATTGAATTTCCTTCTGGCTCAAAGAGCATTTTTGCAAATGCCTTAGAAACTGGAGGGGAATGTAAACAACTCTTGGCCAGAATCTTGTAACCCGATGTTGACTTTCCAGAAAGGCCAACTTTAAATGTGCAGAACTCCATCCTTTTCTCCCAAATACCTACAGATTTTCTCCTTCGATAATGCTGTAGGAGGAGGAGGAGTGGCAGAATCTGGTGGGTAGAGTTAAAAGAGGGATCAACCTAGAATCCCTACGTAGACACAAATGAATTAAGTCCAACCTCCCTAGAATTCCGTTGAACCTTGATTTTTTGGAAGAAGATCTCCCTGAATTGGTTGGGGGCGGGCTTTGATTTACCCAGCAAGCATGGTTGAGAAAAAGATGAAAGCATTCTATATGCAAAGATTTCAGATTTTCAAAAATGAATTTTAAGAAATCGGCTCATTGCGTGTCTTCTAGCCTTTGAACTGATTCCATGCATGCAGGGGTATCAAGAAATTAGGAAGTCCGAAGCCCGTGTTCCTTTTATAAACTCCATAGAAATGACCATGTTGGCTTTTCATATGCCCGTTCTGTGTTTTATACCCATGATGTAACTCAAGATAGGAAAGTTTTAGCTTCAGTGATCTTGGGGGTCTCTTGTCTTCTCAAGATTTGGTACAGAGGTGGGACTCAAACCTGTTAGCTCTAGAGCCGAACAAGGGAAACCTTTACCTTTACTTTAAAGGAAGACTATCCTAGGAACAAAATGCTTCTTATGTTGGCAGAAATGGCCTCTCTGTTTGTGTCCTGAAATGCTTATCCTTGTGACATGACCCACATCTTGTCCCCAGTTTGGAGTCAAATAGCTGGAAGACCCCTAAGAAATTTATGGGTGACCTATTTCGCATCTACTGACTCCCATTTTCAAACTGTTGCTACGGATTTGCCCTCACTTCAGGTTAAATCTCACCATCTCAGTTAGCTCAGCTTGCTTTTCATATCTCCGGGGTGAGATCTAAATTTCTTGGTGAAGGACACACCATTCATAGATACTTCTGGGTGGTTTAATGGGATGCTTGGTTTCAGACTGGCTTTGGATATTTCGCTTGGTCCTCATCTTGGTTATTTCTATTGGCAGAGAAGTGGTATTAAACTGCACCATCAGCAGTCATTAACTTGGAAAATATTTGGAAGGCAAAATTTCTAATAGCGTCTCCTTTTTTCCCATTACTGAAATTAGCTTGATGATACCCAGTATGCATTTTCAAATATTAACTAATATTTCTGTGGAAATAGATTTGTTCTTAGATGCTGCATCTTTAAGATATTTCTGCTGCTTTGTTTTTATGTCAGGTCCTTTGAGTTTAGGAACTTAGATAAACAGATACAGTAAGGCATCTCTAAATAAATATACAAACGTCATTTTGTTCAGAAATCAAAGAAGCCAGTAGATTACAGAGTCAGATGGAGCCCCCTAGTGGTCAGAGAGCAGCACAACAGTTTCAGAATGTGGTACTCTTAACAACGCAACCTTTAAGTTTGTGTTTAATCAGAAATACTTTTTAACATATCAGAAAATAAATGCATCTACAGCACGAACATTATGTGTTGATCTCATATGACCTATTAAGGTTTCATAAAATAATACTATTATCAACAGGGATTCCTCCCCCCCAGGTTTGAAAAGTGAAATTTTAAATAAAAATTAAATTAAAAAGAGTAATTAAGCACAGATGTCTTTTGAAATATGATTTTTATTATCCTGCAGTTTTGGTAACTCTGGAATATTGACCAAGCCACAACTGGCTGGGTTTACTCAACCCAAAGCCAAACAAAATATATTTTCCTCTAGTGCGTGGCACACATTTATATGATTTGTTTATCAAAACACATATTTATGTGTTGCATAAACTTGATGTGGTTAGCTTATATTTGTGTACACTGAGTAAATCTTCAACATTGGTTTAACTGAGTAAACCAGGGCTAAGATAACCTGGCATGAATCTCACAAGCTAACACACTTTCTGACAATGTGGGAATCCAAGGAAACTCTACTGGATATTGACCACCACAATATCCTCAGAATGTCTTTTTCCTAAGAGCTAACTCAGGTACATGAGAGCCTACAATTTTCAATCAAGACGAAGCCTTAATTATAGTCTTGAAATTTTTTCCCAGGGTGGGCTTGTTGGCTGCTCTCCTGAAGAATTCAGTCAAGGTGTCGTGGATTCAAAAAAGTCAAGATGGCAGCCATGGTCACACAACATACATAAAAATAAGATGAGGCTTCCATCACATAGACCAGGGGTCTTCAAACTTAGCCCTTTTATGACTTGTGGACTTCAACTCCCAGAATGCCTGGCTGAGGAATTCTGGGAGTTGAAGTCCACAAGTCATAAAAGCAGTGGTGGGATTCAGCCAGTTCGCACCACTTCAGCAGAACCGGTAGCTAATTTTTTGTTGCCCAGGCCCAGAATGGACTTCTGGAAGCGACATCCACACAGAGAACCGGTTGTTCACATATTTGAATCCCACCACTGCATAAAAGGGCCATGTTTGAAGACCCCTGTTGTAAGCCAAAGCAAGGAGGTGCCATTTCCCCCACTAGGAAGAAGACATGGCAAATCCCCATTCTGCTTTTTCAGTGCAGGCTTTGTCTGCACAACCATGGTTAACTACCTTGCAGTTTGCAGAACTGATCCATTTGGCCTTGGCCACATAGACCCAGGACAACCAAAGAGCCTTTAATCTAGCTTATCTTGCAAATCTGACCTGGGAATTTGGGATAGGAGCTAAGAAGACATAGGCAGAAACTGGATATATCTAATCTAAGGAAGAGATGGATTAGAGGTGACATGATATCAGTCTTCCAATATTTGAGGGGTTGGGTTGTCACAGAGAAGAGGGAGACAACCTATTCTCCAAAGTACCTGAGGGCAGGACAAGAAATAACAGATGGAAACATATCCAGGAGACATCCAATGTAGAGTTAAGGAGAAATTTCCTGGCAGAGAGAAACCATTTATCAATGAAACCGCTTGCCTCCAAAAACTGTGGCTGCTCCATCACTGGAGGTTTTCAAGAAGGGATTGGACAGCCATTTGTCCAGAATGGTATAGGGTCTCCTGCTTGGGTAAGGGGTTGGACTAGAAGTCCTTTCCAACTCTGTTATTCTGTTAAGATACAATGGAGAGGAATTGTTTTGGTCAACTTGGATTTGGGGATGAAATGCACACATGTGGCCACAAGATGGCACTGTTCCTCCACAGAAAGAAGCCCGAATAAGCTGTACATTTTGAAAATCTTCGTGCTGTAACCCAAAGCAATGGTGACTAGGTAGAACAAGCAGTTGCACGGATAAGGAAAGTTTAAAGCTATACAAGGGTGATCTATTGACACCTTAGTCGCAATACTGTACGACTGACTTCTCTCTACTGCTTTAGAGATACTGGAGAAATGTTGCCCAAGATGGAAAGCAAAGGATCTAAACAGGCACTGCCAAAAAAAAAAAAACCTGCTAGTTATTACACGAATAAAGGTAATGAGCACCTGCCCCTTGTCTGCCTTATATCTGTGGTTTTCTTTTCTATTTTTCTTTCCAGCTTCTTCTATTTTTTTTTCTTTTTATTGTTTTATCATTTTTATTGCTTTAAATATATGTTTTAATGATGCGATGGTGGGGGGGGGGGACAACGATTAAACCGGAAGAAACGCTGTGCTAAAAAAAATAAGGATATTGGTCTGCATTTTGGAAGCCAAACTGAGTTGGTCTTCTGGTTGCAGAGCACTTAAAGCATCTTGGCTGAGCAGGAGTTAAACAGGAAACGGCCCGGCTTTGCTGTAATGCCAGGAAGGCAGAGAGAAGCTTTTCTATGTTTGCAGCAACCGGAAACCTAGGAGTGTGTATCTAGGCTGGCTACCTATCAGAGTACGCTCACCGTTGTAACCGCAGAGAAGCGCTGAGTCATGAACGGGCGGAGCTGCAGGACCTTGGACAGCTCCCGCTGAGTCTCTGTGCCTGAAGCGTAATGGCGATCCGCCTTAGGAGAAAAACGTTAACTCTTGAGTCCTAAGAAGAAAGACTTGCTGGAGTCTCCCTATTAATGTGTTGTTGTTGTTGTTTTTTATCTCTTTTCATTTATTTATACTGTCTTTATTGTTTTTACGAGTAACTCAAGGCGACAAGCAGGCACAATACTCTTTTCCTCCTCCCGTTTTCCCTACGAGGGCAAAGCTGTGGGGTGAGTAGGGCTGAGAGACATGTGACTGGCTCAAAGTCACCCTACTGGATTTCATGCCTAATGTGGAACTTGAACTGACCATCTTCTGGTTTCTAGCTTGGTGCCTTAACCCCTAGACCAGGGGTGGGGAACCTTGGCTCTTTTATGGCTTGTGGACTTCAACTCCCAGAATTCCTGAGCCAGCCATGCTGGCTCAGGAATTCTTGGAGTTGAAGTCCACAAGTTATAAAAGAGCCAAGGTTCCCCACCCCTGCCCTAGACCAAACTGGCTCTCTTGTGTACTGTTCCAATATTTGAGGGGCTCCAACAAAGTCGAGAGGGTCAACCTATTTTCCAAAGCACCAAAAGGTAAGACGAGAAACAAAGGATGGAAACTAACCAAGGAGAGAAGCAACCTAGAACTAAGGAGGAATTTCCCATCAGTGAGAACAATCAACCAAAAGAATAGCTTGCCTTCAGAAGTTGTGGGTGCTCCATCCCTGGAGGCTTTCAAAAAGTAACTGGACAGTCATTTGCTTGTTGCCTTGATTAGTTTCCATCCATTGTTTCTCGTCTTGCCTTCTTGTGCTTTGGAAAATAAATTGACCCCTTCATCTTTGTAGGAGCCCCTCAAATATTGGAACATGGTATCATGTCACCCCAGTCCTTCTTTTCATGAGACGAGACATACCCAGTTCCTGCAAAAGTTCTTTGTATGCTTTAACCTCCAGGCCCCTGATCATCTTTGTTGCTCTTCTCTGCACTCTTCTAGGATCTCAACATCTTTTTTACATCGTGGTGACCAAAAATTCAACGTGTGGTCTTACCGAAGCATTATAAAGTGAAAATAACACTTTACGCATCTTGATTCTATCCCTCTGGTAATGCAGCCTAGGATTGCATTAGTTTTTTGTTTTGTTTTGTTTTGTTTCTTGTTTTCTCTTTCTCTTGGGGGCTTTTTCGGATTGGGAAATTGGGGAGGGGGAACTTCAAAATAACAAACTGGAGCAACAAGAAACAGGTGCAGGATCCCAGGATCTCCAGCATGTGATTTCAGGAACATTGCCAGGAGGAATTGAGAAAGAATTCTCAAGCAATCTGAGAATAAGCAAATCCCTTTAGGAGGGAATTTTTTCTTTTTACCAAATGGCGGGAACAAAATCTGGAAATTGGAGGATCAATGTCAGCAAAATAGACTAAAATAACAATCTGCCTGCAAGCAAACAATAGAAAACTTGTTAATCTACATTGCATTGTAAGGGCCTGGAAAAATTCTGTGAGAGAAGCATTTTTTTTATCTTGATCGTTTCGTTCTTTTTCTGCTGTTGATGCTGCAAAGACAACAGGCCTCCTGTGTTAAGGCTACATCTTATTTTTAAGTCCTTTATAAACAAAGCTAGCTTTGGGGCTTCTTTAAATATTTATACAACAGATGGCAGAAGAACACACATCCCGAAAACACCCCTGTCTTGATGAGTGTTTCTTCAAGAGCGTTAGAGGGGAAACAGGTTCCTTAATGCAACTACAGATAAATGTGATCCACTGGTAAACAAATCGGTTCTACATCTGCCAAGTATGAAACAATCTAGGGGGGAAAATCTCCATCTTGAAACCCTGTATATCCACTGCCAGTCAGTGTAGGCTTAACGGGTAGATATATTCAGATTCTGACTCAATAGAAGATTGAGTCTTATGCATTTGTTTGATCCAGCCAATCAGATTCTCCACAGATGATACACACTTCTTTCAACAAGCACAAGTATGGAAAGCAGCATACTGTCAATCTCTGACTATATTACTCATCAATTTCCCAGCAAGCCAGGTGCAATCAAATGGCTTCTGTTCACCATATCAACACATGATATGTGGACACCTTATTTCTTAGGTTTGCAATTGACAGTATCTTAACTCTTGGGTCAATGACAGCTAATCCTTGACAGAGATTGGGGCAGAGACATCCATCGCTAACTGAGACAGTTTTTGAGTTGCACCTGATTTTATTACCTTTTATTGCTGTGATCTTTTAAGGCAGGGGTGTCAAACTGCTGGCCCATGAGCTAAGTTGCATCATGCAGAGGCCGCGCCCACCCCAGCTCCGGCAATGCAAAAAAAAGTTGTGATACGTCGCAACATGTCATGTGGCACGGCGAGTTTGACACCCGTGTTTTAAGGGAATCCAGTTTCCTTCATTGACCCAGCCTGGAAGGTCATAAAAGGTGATCGTGTGACCCCAGGATGCTGCAACCATTTTAAATACAGGCTGATTGCCAAGTGCCTAGATTTTAATCCTGTGATCATGAGGACACTGTGACTGTTGTGAGCTCAAGAACTAGTCATAAATCTCTTTTCCCCCCCCCACCCAATGTCCCAAAGATGCTTTTTCATGAGGCAACTGGACTTTGTTTTTCTTTGAAGATGTTTCGCTTCTCATCCAAGAAGCTTCTTCAGCTCTGACTGGATGGTGGGAAATGGAATGCTGTTGCAGTATTGTAGGAATATTCTGCTCACAGCCTGGAGTTTGATCCAGACAGGGCTCAAAGTTGACTCAGCCTTCTATCCTTCCAAGGTTGGTAAAAGGAGGACTCAGATTATTGGGGGCAAGATGCAAAAAAATCCTTACATTGTTGATTTCCTTTGAACCTTGTGGTACTTAGGATTTGAATGACAGTTTTCATCGGTTTCTACCTCAAAGGAAGGAAGGAAATGGTCCCCTTCATTTTCATCAGCCAAGCTCAGAAGAGCTGGAAAAAGGGAAGTGGGAAGCTGCAAGTTGCCTTCCCTTGCTTAGTGTGTCCTGTGACCTCAGCTAATTGTTGCTCATTAAATAAACCACAAAAAAGCAAACCAGACTAGGATGCCCAAGTGCCTGTCACAAGCCACGATGACCTCAAAATGACAACCTGTGTGATGTTACATCATCGCACAAATAATATTGTTGGTAGCCCAGCTGATACATGTACTAAGTCAGATCATTTGCAAAAGGAAATCGTGAAGTTTTTAAAAATATATACATTTATTTTTATCCCGCCTGTTATTACTCAATAAATAACTCAAGGTGGTAAACATAAGACTCCTTCCACCTCCTATTTTAGGGCACCGTTTTCCAACCTTGGCAGCTTTTCAGATAGGCGGACTTCAACTCCCAGAATTCACCAGCCAGCATCCTGGGTAGCTTTAAGAGGGGTGGATTTCCCCCGCCCCCAAGGCTGGCTGGGGAATTCTGGGAGTTGAAGTCCACCTATCTTAAGGCTATCAAGGCTGAGAAACGCGGCCCTAGGGTTTACTCAGAAGCAAGAAAAGCAAAGCACCAAAGCTCCAGCCTTTGCAAGCGGAGCAGTATAACGTTTGGGTTTGCTGCTATTATTAATAAGCAGCATTAAATCATTTGGAGATGATTAGGCTTTATCCTGATTAACTTGGCTCACCATTTCTTTCTCTCTTTTTTCAAAACGGCTGTCATGTTGTCCAATTCCCTTTTTTGGTTTGTCACTTAGAGGTGACAACAGAGAGAACAGAAGCGGCAGGAAGCCTTTGCAAAAAAATGAAGCCCCCCCCAAATATATACATATATATACATACATACATACATATATACATACATACATACATACATACATACATACATACATACATACATACATACATACATATACATATGTATGCATGAATGGATAGAGAGCTAAAGAAAGAGAGAAACAGGAAGTGATAAAAATAGATATACACAAAGATACGGAGATTAGACAGGCAGACAAATAGATAAACAGACAGACAGATGATAGAAATAGAGAAATACAGAGGGAAGGGAAGGGAAGGGAAGAGGAGAGGAGAGGAGAGGAGAGGAGAGGAGAGGAGAAGAGAAGAGAAGAGAAGAGAAGAGAAGAGAAGAGAAGAGGCTTAGCGCAGCTTCTCCTCCCTTCCCTTCCCTTCCCTTTAATTCCTTTCATTCTTTTCCGCCCAACCTTCCGGCTCCGCGCGCGCGCGCGCGCGCCCCTCTTCCCCGCTTTGATCTCCCCCGCGTGCGCGCGCCCGAGAGGGTTTTCCCGGGGAGGGCCGGCAGGAGGGCGGGGGCGCGGGGGCGCGCTACGCCCTCGCCCTCCTCCCGGGCTTCCCTCGCGCGCCGAGCGCCGCGCGCGCCCCGTCTCTTCCTCCTCCTCCTCCTCCTCCTCCTCGTCCGCTGCCGCCGCGGCTGGTTCCAAGAGCGCGCGCGCCGGGCCGCCCGCCTGCGCCGCGCACGCCGCAAAGAGGCTTCCCTGCTCGGCCGCTGCTGGCTTCCTGGAGCGGGGCGGCGGGGGGAGAGCGAAAGAGGGCGAGATCCGAAGGCAGGCGGGCCTTGCCGGGTCGCAGCCCTCCTCCTCCTTCTCTGCGCGCAGAAGGAGCGGAGCAAGCCAGAGGGCGCCCTGCCCGGCTCCTGCCTGCCTGCCTGGCTTGCCTGGCTGGCTGGCTGGCAGCGAGCGAGGCCGGGCGTGATGCATTTGCACCAGGTGCTCACCGGAGCCGTCAACCCGGGCGACAACTGCTACTCGGTGGGCAGCGTCGACGACACCCCCTTCACGGTAAGGGCGGGCGCGGGGAGGCCCGCGGTCCCGAGGCCGCCAGGAGGAGGAGGAGGAAGAGGAGGAGGGGGGAGGGGGCGGCTGAGGCTGATGATTAACCGACTAGTCGCTTTGAGGAAGGTGGGGGGACTCCTTTGCTGCTCGCCTTGCCCGGCTTCCCCTGCAAGGCTGCGATCCAGAGCCGGGCAGCGTTTTGCACCAGCATCTTCAGCATCAGCATCATTGCCGAGTTCGGGAATTGGGGGGGGGGGCGGGATGGCGCGGGCGAGGGAAACGCTCCGGAGATGCTGGACCGGCTTTCTTCGCCTCCTCTCCCCTCCCTTTCCCGGGACACACGGAGCGCACCTTATGGCCAGCGCATCCTCCGTTGGCATCTGCGCAGGCGTGCGTGGGAAAAAAAAAAAAGGTTGCCTGCGTACGGAGGTTGAAGGTGCTTGCCTCCCTCCCTTGGGTGGGCTGGGGTGCCTGTCTTAAAATGGGTGCACAGCCAGGTGGACGATTCAAATAAACTTGTTTAAAAAATAAATAAAAGTACCTTGTATGTCAGAGAATTGGCCTTGCAGATCAGGGGAGGGTAGTATATGTTGTGTGCAAGAAGGAAATTGTACATGGATGTGTATTTTGGGGGGAGAGGTGAGGTTGTGCAAATGGGTGTGCCGCACTCTCTCTCTCTCTGCCTGTACACACTTATAAATATATACCTTAGTATGTTGGAGAGAAAAGGTTGTGTGCCTGTGTGTTTGTAAATAGCACGATCCATAGCCGTAGATTTAGAGAAAGCAGGGTTAAACTTTTCCCATCCCAAGAGATTTACCCTGAGTGTACTTTTGTGTTTGGTGTGGGCTTCTAGGGTGGGGGATGGGGTGATCTGAGAAAGATTTTGCTCTACTGGTGCTCAAGAAAAGGGTGGGATAATTTGGGGAAGTGTCAAAAAAAACTGTGTGGGGAGAAAATATGGCACAGATTACCAAATGCCCCAAAAATACACTCCACTCCATTGGAAATCCGGACATGATCGTTTTCAAAAGACTAGGCCGAGTGGGTGTCAGCTCTAGTGACTGATGGTGGCTGCTGGTGGTATGTGTGTCTTGTGATCTTTTCCCCCAAACAGGAATCACTATCTTTAGATAAGGAAAGGTAAATATTCATGAAGATTGCAAAGGAGCCCTTCTTTGTGGGCCAAATTTGCATGGAGCCAATAAGGTGGGATTTCCAGTTTTCAAAACCTATTGGCCAAGAGGCATTGAGGCTAGGAAGACCAGAAACCAAATGGTGCTAGATTTATTTATTTTGTTTGTTAATTTGTATTCTGCCCTTATTATTTTTACCAACAGCTCAAGGCAGTGAACGTATCCAAAACGTCTTCTTCTTCCTATCTTCAATAGCAACAAAAACTCAACCCCCAAGGTGGCTTGGAGCAAGAGGGAATGACTGGCCCAAAGTCATCCCACTGTCTTTCATGGCTAAGGCGGGACTAGAACTCACTGCCCCTTGGTGATTTGCCAAAAGTCACCCAATCAGCTTTCATGCCTAAGGCAGGACTAGAACTCACCATCTCCCCGTGAGGGGCCCAAAGTCACCCAGTTGGCTTTCATGGATAAGGTGAAACTAGAACTCACAGTCTCCCACTTTCTAGCCTGGTGCCTTAACCAGGAGACCAAACACGGCTGGGTTTCCATATTCAGAGATGTTAAGTTACAAGGCCTTCTCTGTATGTGTTTCTAATATAACAAAGATCCTGAGACACATATGCTAGATCAGGGGTCCTCAACCTTGGCAACTTGAATTCTGGGAGTTGAAGTCCACAAGTCTTCAAGTTGCCAAGTTTGGAGACCCCTGTGCTAGACGGTTATGTCACATAGCCACGTTTGGTTGTTTTCAATGCTAAGCAGGCTCAGGCTTGGTTAGTGCTTGGATGGGGACCCCAGGAAAAATCCAGGTCTGTAGCTAGATTGAAAAAAAAACCAAACAAATTTAGACAAATGGCAGACCACTTCTGTATTATTGCCAAGAAGGTACAGAGACATGTCCATGTTAAGCTCAACTGGAAAAAGATACGACAACTGCAACAAGATTATTATATATTTAAAGGTTTCACATTACCCACAATGGAGGAATGGTAGGTGAAGAGGAAGGAATTTGCTGAGATGGTTAAATGGGCTTCCTTGATTAGAGAAAAGGCCATATTTACATTTTGGACTGCCTGGAAACCTCTTATAGACATTTTGCACAAAACAGAACAAAAATGCACTTGTGGTTTTGATGATTAGGAAGGAAAAATTGACAATAGAAGAAAGTGGACTTTTTTTTTATAATCGTACAGTAAGAGAGAACTTTTAAAATTTTATATTTGCTGCAAGGGAAATCAGAAGTTCGTGCATCCACATAAATCCAAATATTAAGGCGTTTTCCTAAATGTAGTAAGATTCTGTTGCTTTTAAATCCTGCCCAAAATGCAACTTTGTTTCGTTTTAATTCCTTTGGTTTTTACTTGAGTTTTTATTCTGAGTTGCTCTGAGAGCTTTTTGCTGTTGGGAAAAAAAATAGTGCATTTGAGAAATAATCAAATGTGCACTTCCGATCCTTCATTTAATAGGATCTAGGAGAATAGGAAGGATTTTATTTATTTATTGAAGAAATGGCTTAATTCTGATTCTATAAAAAGATTTTGGCCTCTTTCCTAGTGAAGCTATTTGGTTGCAAACATCTTCTCAAATGCCTCTTTTCCTTGGCTGTGGATAAGCTGCTTCTGCGTGATATAAAATGGGATATTAATATTCCTTTCTAAAAATAAAATGAAAAGGAAGGCAAAACCCACTCTGATCCACTTCCCAACAAGCTTTGGTTTCTGGGTATTTACCAATTTGTAGAATTATACCAATAAGAGCAGCTTTTAGAGTTGTATTTATCAATTTCCGGAAGTTTAAGAGAGGTGGACTTGAACTCCCAGAATTCCCCAACCAGCATGCTGGCTGGGGAATTCTGGGAGTTGAAACCCATACCTCTTAAACTTGCTGAACTTGAGAAACACAACCTCAGAGGGCGAAACATGAGTCTTGAGGTGGAAAGGCTCCAGAACCTGTTGTCCAAACTATGCAGAATATAGTTTTCAATCGCTAAGTCAACCTGTTGATTCCTTTTTTTAGGATTTCATGAGAGCGATGTCTTTAAGAGTAGTTCAAGAAAGCCACAGATGTTCTGGAGAGACAAGAAACAAATAACAAATTCTTTCTCCTTTTTTTCGCTGCTATGCGGCTCTCCTGACTTCTAAGGACACTGGAGGGCCACTACCAAGTTGGACATTCTTTGGCTACTTGTGCCAGCTGATGTCACCTCTTCTACCGCAGGGACATTCAGCTCCAGTTCATAAGATAAATCAACTGCATTGTGTAGCTGCTGGCGCTTCTCTCTTCCTCTCTCTCTCTCTCTCTCTCTCTTTTCCTCCTTTCCGGCATGAATGCTTTCCCACATTTTTATCAGATCAAAATTTGTAGACTCCATTGCAGCTCCAGATGGTGATTGTGATGACGGTTTGCTAACAGCAGGCCAGGAACTGTGGGAGATGAGTCATCAATTGCATCTCATCTCTTATTCTTAGGATCAGTGCCATAAGTTCATGGGCCATCTGGGTTAAAGAACTGGGGGTGGTCTTAGGTCACGGTTAGAAGCTAATTATGACAAAGATATAATCTGTTGAGCCGGAAAGGATAATGCTGTTATCAAGGTCTTTGGGTGGCTGTTCTCTTTTAGTTAATATTATATTTTTTGGTTTTGCTTGCTTGAGTTTGATAGCGGTTATTATTTCTGTAATCGCACATCATTTCTAGCAATCGAAATTTGGTCTTCTGGTGGTATTTTAGTTGCAGGTCCTAGATTTTTAAATTTTATACTGCGCCAGAGGTCAAAATGCACACAGTGTTAAAATAAGAGATGTAGAGCACATATGCTACTCAGCCTGGTTCTCTTCTAGAGATGGTGGACATCAGTTCCAACAATGATCACCTAGCATGAGCCCATGATCTACAAATTACAAATTTATTTTAATGCCCAAGTGTTTGTCCCAAGCCATAATGACGTCAGAATGACAGCCAAAATTACATCACTTCACAAATAACATGGTGGTAGTACAGCTGATGCAAACATATAAATCGGATCGTTTTCAAAATGAAATCATGATTTGTTTTTTTAAAAAATATTTTGTATCCCGTCTTTATTATTTTTTCATAAATAACTCAAGGTAGTGAACATACTTAATACTCCTTCCTCTTCCTATTCTCCCTACCACAGCAACTCCCTTGAGATGAGTTGGGCTCAGAGAGAGCGACTAGCCTAAGGTCATCCAGCCAGTTTTTCAATAAGGTGGGACTAGAATTCACAGAATCCCTATTTCTAGCCTGGTGCCTAAGCCACTAGATCAGATGGTTTCTATTTCCCACACTGCTGCCAGAACAGTAGTTCCAAGCTTGTGAAACTTGTTTTAACCCTACATTATTGCAATGTTGATGACATCTCTAGAAACATGTTTCACTGAGAACATTTTGATGACCCAGTTCTCTGGAGAGGCAAGTTCATATTTTCATAAAAAGTCTATACGATCATTGAATTTGGATTTGGCCAACGAAGTGTCACTCAAAACTGGAAAGGAGGGTCCTGCAGTACAGCCTAACTTGCATGAAAATTGCTCATGAACTTCAGAAGTCAGCCAAGTCGCCCAAGTCCTTTGAAAACTAGTCTGGGCACAATCCTAGGATAGCTGAATAATTAAATCCATGGCAACAAAAGAGCACTGCAAAGATCTTAAGAGAAGTCAAGTCAATAGTTTAACTCCTATTAAGTTAACTCAAGGTCGCAAACCTATGTGTACGCTTTTGAATTCTGCAAAATGTCTCATGAGACTGAATATTGGGAGGAGGAATTGGATACTATTGAAGCATTCTTCTGAAAGTGACCCACCTCACTCATCAGGTCTGACCTCTTCCTTCTGAAACTTCCTGGTTGCAGTGCTGAATATTTAAAAAGAACAAAGTTTAAAGAAAAGGGAGTGGACTCAGTGAACCCTCAAATTCTTTGGGTGAATGGATCTCAGGTTAATGGACTTCGTGTACAAGAGACTAAATTTGAATCTGGTTTTCAACCCCATTTAACTCTCCAGAATTACTGGATGTCTGTTCAACGGAGGCGAAGCGTGGGCTCAAATTTGAGATTTAACAGATACTTTGGGTTTTATGGTCTTGTTTTGCACTAAATGGTCCATTCAAGCAAGGTTTTACCGGTAGGCATAGTTTTGAGAGATCCTTGGTGCCCTCTGAACTTGGTTGTTTTCTTGCAGAGGTTTCATTACCTAAACTAGGTAACATCATCAGAGCACTGATGATGTTATCTAGTTTGGGTAAGTTCAGAGGGCACCAAGGACCCCCTCATTTCAACCCTGAGCTACAAATATTCTCCTTTATTGGTAGACATAGTTTTAAAGTTTAAAGCGATGGCGTGTTAGCAAAGTATATTTGTCTTCTCCCATCTCAGTCTTAACTTGAGTCAGAGAATCTAGATTTTCTTCCATTATGCAACACTGATTACCTGGAATTTTATTCTTTTCTTCTAGTAAAAAGTCACTGGTCTAAGTTTGCTGCTGTATGTTTAAAGATCGTAATGGCTACAAGAAGCCAAAACAAACCATATCTCGAAGTCAAAATAAACTCTATCGGAATACAGCCTACTCAATTTTGTGGGGTTTTTTTTGTTTCTTTTCTTGTTTCTTGTAAGCTTTGTTGTTTACTTGTAAGCTTTCATCTCCTTATCCTCTAGGTTCCTCTTCTTTGTACTTTTCTCATATCTTGTGGTAGATATCCACTCCACTCCAGCTATTCTCACTTATCATTCCTTTGTGGGCCAGGAGATGATGGGAGGCAGGAACAGAAATAGACACCAGTGAACCCTTCACCTTGATCTAGGTGTACGTGAGCTAACAAGTCAGTGTCCTGCTTTGTGGAGTGGTGCACGTGATTTTTCTCAACTGCTTCCGGTTTGAAGGCAGCCAGGGATCACTTGCAATTACATTTGCTTCCAATTGTGGTTTATCAGTTTTACAATTTTGCTGGTTGCATAATATTTGTGACCCTCTGTTCTCTGCATTGAGTCCTACAAGTCTCTCTGGGATTGTTTTCAAAGAGCAGCATACACCGTCCACGATAATCATAACAATGAAAGAAAGAAAAAATAATCATTACTATTGAAAACAAGAGCAGCAGTACTTTGGATTCTGATCATTTGACGGGTTTGGCACCTGAGATACACCTGAAGGAGCCTTATTTGTGTCGGGACGAGTAGAGGATCTGGTGTCTGTATTATTTAAGACGTGGTGTCCTTGGGGCCTCGTATTTATTTATAGAGATCTGTGATGCAGTTTAGACTGGGGAATTGAAACTTCCCAGCAGAAAAGAAATCATTTCTATATTGTGGCCAGGAAATCTGCACAGGTGTGAGTCACTGGGAGTCCAGTCCAATTCAAAGACAACGTTACTTTATGGAAAGCAAGGCCATAGCACTGGGGGTGGAAAGCCAATGTTAGTTGATCTTGAAAGGCTAAACCTAGATAATATATGGATGGAGAACCAGCTGGGACAGTTGCACATTGTTCTGTGCAGTCAGAAAAAACAAAGTTAGAGCAACAAAGATGATCAGGGGACTGGAGGCTAAAACATATAAGGGATGGTTGCTGGAATTGGGTATGTCTAGTTTAATGAAAAGAAGGATGAGGGGGGACAGGATAGCAATGTTCCAATATCTCTGGGGCTGCCACAAAGAAGAGGGAGTCAAGCTGTTCTCCAAAGCACCTGAAGGCAGGAGAAGAAGCAACGGATGGAAACTAACCAAAGAGAGAAGCAACCTAGAACTAAGGAGAAACTTCCTGACAGTTAGAACAATTAATCAGTGGAACAACCTGCCTCCAGAAGCGGTGAATGCTCCAACACTGGAAGTTTTAAGAAGAGACTGGACAGCCATTTGTCTGAAATGGTATAGGGTTTTGTGCCTGAGCAGGGGGTTGAACTAGATGACCTCCAAGGGTCCCTTCCAACTTTTTTATTATTATTATTATTGTCATTGTTATTATTGTTGTTGTTATTATTATCATCATCATCATCATCCCAGGAAAATAAATGGTAAATCACTTCTCTAATGCCACCCCATAGAAAACTGAATGTACTCACAAAATCCCCAGAATTTTAGCTCAACTCAAGAATTTCAGCATAAGTAGTCCTCAACTTAACGGCCAGAACTGGGAGCCAGAACTTCCATTGCCAGGTGAGGCAGTCATTAAGTGAGTTGCACCTGATTTTACAGCCTTTTGCTGCAGTCATTAAGCAAATCGCCCCAGTCATTAAGTGAACCACACGGTTGTTAAGCGAATTGGGCTTTCCCCCCACCCCCTCCTTAAGTTTGCTTGTTAGAAGCTGGCTAGGAAGGTTACAAATAGTGACTGTGTTGACTTCGGGATGCTGCAACTGTAATAAATAGGGGCCGGTTGCCAAGCAAGGTGAATTTTGATCCTTTGAAGGTGCAAACAGTTGTAAGTGCAAGGACTGATCGCAGGTCACTGTTTTCAGAGCTGTTGGAACTACTAACAGTTGCTAAACAAATGGCCGTAAATCAAAGACCACCCATATCTTTTAATGAAGATCTCCATCCTTGATTGAGCCATTGTGGTGCAGGGGGTTAGAATGCAGAATCACAGCGTAACTCTGCCCTCAGCCAGAAGCGGTATATAAGTCTAAGTGTTATTTCTTTCTCTCTCTCTCTCCCTCCCTCCCTCCCTCCCTCTTTCCTTCCTTCCTTCCTTCCTTCCTTCCTTCCCTCCTTCCTATGGCACAATGGTTAGAATGCAGAATCGCAGCGTAACGCTGCCTACAGCCAGAAGCGGTATATAAGTCTAAGTGCTATTTCTTTCTTTCTTTCTTTCTTTCTTTCTTTCTTTCTTTCTTTCTTTCTTTCTTTCTTTCTTTCTTTCTTTCTTTCTTTCTTTCTTTCTTTCTTTCTTTCTTTCTTTCTTTCTTTCTTTCTCTCTCTCTCTCTCTCCCTCCCTCCCTCCCTCCCTCCTTCCTTCCTTCCTTCCTTCCTTCCTTCCCTCCTTCCTGTGGCACAATGGTTAGAATGCAGTATTGCAGCGTACCTCTACCCACAGCCAGGAGTTTGATTCTCACCGGCTCAAGGTTGACTCAGCCTTCCATCCTTCCAAGGTCAATAAAATGAGGATCCAGATCGTTGGGGGCAAGATGTGGACATTGTAAACCGCTTAGAGAGGGCCGTAAAGCACTACGAAGCAGTATATAAGTCTCAAGTGCTATTGCTATTGCTAAGTGCTATTGGGGGTGGACGGACATGAACTTTTTTTAAAGGTTTTTGCAAAATACCATTTTTCCCTACCTCTGAGGATCTTGCAAGTCATTCTCCTGCTTCTGGCAGCTTGCAAATTCCATCCCATTTTCGACTGTAGGTAGCCGAGCAACTAAAGCTGGCACTAAATCTGTGTGGGTGGTACGAGGCTTTGTACTTCATGCTTCTGCAAAGCCGTTTGGTCTGCAGAGGCTGGCTACTGTTGCAGAAACACAACTTGACTTTCCGCACTGCTTCTGTTTTTCACAAATACCTTTAAGTTTCTTTTCCTACCACCCTTTCCCACCTCTGCCCCCAGAACATTTCTCAAACACGCATTAGTAGTTTCACTATTAAAATGCATAAGACTTAAACAGAATATGAGGAAGGAATGGGACGCTTCATGAATGCTTAGAATTTCCTGCAACTATGCAAATGTTGTGATTTTTTTTTTAATTAGCTTTGCATACAATGCATGCACCCACATGCTTGATCAATGTATTGAAGGCTATAATTCCCAAAACCTGGTTGCCTTTCAGGTGATTTTGGCTCATCCTAAGCAATCAACAAGTATTGCTTTTCTGACATATGTACGAAAGATCTTGTTATTGGATTATGGATTACCCAATCACCACGCTGCTTCCTTAATAGTTGGATTTTTGTAAAACTGGAAAATTAATAAAACTTGTTTTTTAAAAAAAACAAGTATTGCTTTTCTAACTTACTTTGCAGCATTAAAGTCCAGAAGATGATATTTGCTTTGATTCAACGTTAATGGTTAGAAGCTTAGCCAGCGTTAGCAAATATCTTTTTTTATTTTCCCTACTGCTTCTGTAGCATGACTTTGATATAACCAGACTCTCTCCTTAAAATATCACTGCAGATAAGGTCCCTACTGATAATAACTCAGAACAGGCAGACAAGAAAAATGTCACCAGAAGCAGAATGTTTTCGACCAGTGAAATGACATTGCTGCAGTTCAAGGTTAGGCAAACAGTTGCATAGTCCAGATGTTTTGATTTCAACGCCTGTCAGCGTGGCTAATAGCAAAGGATTGTGGGTATGGTAGTCTAAAGACTCTTCTGTGGACAAAGGTGCCTGCCTTTATAGAGCCTGCACAGAAATGTTTTACCAGAATATCATAAATCAGTCTTTATGATGACTGATTCTGTCTTAAAAGCATTTGGGTAAATTGGACCTAGGAAATCAGCTTGGTCTATTGGTTAAGGCATCAAGCTAGAAACCAGGAGACTGTGAGTTCTAGTCCCATCTTGGGCACAAAGGCAGCTGGGTGACCTTGAGCCAGTCACTTTCTCTCGGCCCTAGGAAGGAGGCAATGGCAAACCACTTCTGAAAAACCTTAGCCAGAAAAATGCAGAGATTGTCCAGGCAGTCTCTGAGAATCAGACATGATTGAACAGGGGGAAAAAACAACCCTTGGGCCCTAATCGTTGCTGATTTATTTTGCTGGTTCCCCCAAAGAATAGCACCCCGTTTGACTGAAAAGGGGCCGTAGAACAGGCAGAAGTGTTGAGTCTGTTTAAGTAGAGTTAGAGTCTATGGAGATTCTCAATCATCCAGGTCATGGTTGTCCCACAGCTGCTTTTCAAAAGGCAACTGGCCTTTCTTGGCTTTTTTCCTTGAAAACATTTCATTTCTAAAGGTTTTCCAGGGAAAAAAAACCCAAGAAAGTTTGGTTTCTTGCCTTCTGAAAAACACCTTCGGAAGTAGAGTTAGAGGTTTCTATTCCTATTCTACAAAACAGTCTTAGCAGAGGTTGCATTAGTAAAAAAAAAAAAAAAAAGTTATATTTTACCAACCCAGGAGGTGTATTTAAACAACAGCATTCTTGGTGCAGCCAGCACTTGAGAGCCTGATTGCACAAAAATGGAAGGACACTTTGATTCCCACAATGGATGAACGGCTGCAAAAGTTGATGGGGTTAGCAGAGATGACTAAATTGAATGCTTAGATTAAATAAAAGAACACTCTTAATTTTGTTTCTCCTCGGAAATCGCTTCTAGACTTTGCACTCGAGGTGGAAAGAAATGAAACTTTGATTTGGGGTTTTTAACCGATTAGATTGGTTGGCTGTTATAGAAATGACTAGTTTATATTAATATGTAAAAGTAAAAAGTTGGGGTTTGATGCTAGTATCTTATTCTGCTGCACCAAAAGGAGTCGGACGTCAACACCTTTTCTTTCCTTTTTTTCCCCCTTTGTCCTACACTTTTCCCTTCCCTTCTCCCGTCCTTATTTCCCCACTAGTTTCTTTTGTATTTTTGTATTTCGTATTATAAACAAATAAAATTTTAAACTTGAGAGCCTTACAAGGGACTAAATTAAATATATACGCTTTTTTGTTTCTGCCACTAGTTCCTTTTCAAGCCAATAGAGACAATTTTCTTTCCCTCTTGGTTTATTTCTTGTAGGCTTATGGCTCTGGATGTGATATTGTCATCTTGGCCAATGACTTTGAATGCGTGCAAATTATTCCTGGTGCTAAGCATGGAAACATCCAGGTCAGCTGTGTGGAATGTTCCCAACAAGGCCGGGTAAGAGATTTAAAGTCTTGGGATGTTGTGCTATTAAAAAGGAGCTCTGTTCTTAAATACCAAGATGGAAGCTTGCAACGGGAGTTGCATTCTCGTTAAAAGGAAGATAACTCATTTCTGGTTGACCCGCCCTTTGGTTGTAAGCAGTGGTGGGATTCAAATATGTGAAGAACCGCTTCTCTATCTGGATGCCAGTTCCGGAAGTCCTTTCTGGGCCTGGGCAACAAAAAATTAGCTACCGGTTCTGCCGAAGTGGTGCAAACCGGCTGAATCCCACCACTGGTTGTAAGGTTTTGTTGGAAAAAAATATTTTGAGTCTGTGGATGCTGCCTTGTTTTCAATGACTCCTGTTGTATTGTGTGTTTAAACGCAGGTTCACTTTTTGCTTCTTCTCTCTCGCTCTCTGCTCAGATTGCTGCCTCTTATGGAAACACTGTGTGTATTTTTGAGCCCCTGGGGATAAATTCTCATAAGAGAAATTGTGTAAGTATTATGTGGTTTCCGTTGTCCTTTTTACCTTCTATTGCTCGTAGAGTCTTTCTTTTGCAATGTCATTTGCGAGAGTAGAAAGACTTGCTTCACAGCCAAACTCAGTTGCTCAACTCGTTTGGGCTGCAAAATAATGCTTTAAAGACCCCCAAAGTGCATTTCTTTAGCTGACCTGCCTCTGAATTTTTCTCCAAATTCCCAGAGATTTTCTTTCCAACCAGGACCTTGCATAAAATCTAAAACCATTCTCACAGGCTGGTTTGGAAGCAAAGCTGAGAAGTACAAGGGAAAACAGGTTGGAAGAGGTAGAGTAAAGAGTCACTACAGGTAGTTCTTATTTAATGACCACTTGCTGGATGACTGTTTGAAACTACAAAGTACTGGCGATTGGTCTTCTGGTTAACAGCTGTTGCAGCGTTCCTGTAACCATGATCAGGGCGCTTGGCAACCAACCTGAAGTGCATCACAGCATCCTGTAATCACTTGATCGCCATTTGCAACCTTCCAACAAGCAATGAGGAAGCTGGCAGGAGGTTGCAAAAGGTGACCAAGTAACCTTGCGCTTAACAAGGATGCAGGATTCGCTTAACAATGGCAACAGACAACAGTGCTGTCACTAAGTGGCACAGTCATGTGACATTGTATTTGATGACTGTGTTGCTTAACAATGGACATTCCCATCCCAGTTGCCATTGTTAAGCAAGGATTGCCCCATACCTACATTACGTGGATTTTACAACCTCTAGGAGATGCATAGGACTTTCACTCCCTTGAGACTTTGGCCATAATGTCTTATGAAAGTTGAACTTCAGCGCATAAGATGTGAAGACTCCTTTACGACATAGGTAGAGTGTCAGCTGCCACACTGAAGTTGGCTATAATAAAAGGACTAGAAGACATGGGAAGTCTGGAGTAAGAATGTATTAGAATTTCCCTTGGCTATTGTTCCAGATCTAGAATGTTTGTGAAACTTATCCATCTGATCTAAGATGAGAGTTAAATATTTCTCCATGTTGTTAGGACCATAGAGAATTGTCCTTGACTTATGTCCTACCCTGGATCAATCTACATTAATGTGGGTAACACTGAATGGCAACAGTCTATGGGATTGTATTCAACGGGTCTTTGCAACTCTATCAAAAGATGCTGGGCATTGAATAGGTAGATAAATGGGTAGGTTTTTTTTTCATTATAATCCCAGCACCCTACAAAACCAGGATATAATAACATTTGCAACCAGAAACAATTATATGTAGGCATTCTTTACGCTAAGTAACTTCTCTACAATGAGCTTTGTTTGTCCTTAAGGTAATATTTTTGTAACCATCTTTTTGTGCCCAGGAATGTCTCTCTCTTATCTCTCTCTCTCTCTCTCTCTCTCTCTCTCTCTCTCTCTCTCTCTCTCTCTCTCTCTCTCTCTCTCTCTCTCTCTCTCTCTCTCTCTCTCTGTATGACTTTTTTATGCAAATCTTTAATTTCATTCCTCCTAATTAAGCAATGGGGCATCAAGCTAATTTTCTCCGCCTTTTTCTTGATGTACTAAGAATTAGCTATTCATGGAGAACAGCAGGAGTGTAGGCATATTTTTTCTGCTTGTTTTTTTTTATCTCAGAGCTGTGATTGTGTTCCACTTCTGAAGGTGCTTAATTTGCAGATGTGGTTGGCATTCATTATTAGCACTAAAGTGTTCTCTTGGCCAACAGTGTGATTGCTTAATTTTGTCCACCAAAGGTAATCAAAAAAAGAATGACATCATTTGTGGTCCTCGATGACTAATTTTTGCCATTGTCCCGCAGCAACTCAAGTGTCAATGGCAGAAAACTGGACAATTTTTCCTTACTTCCATGACCTTCAACTTGGCATGGGATCCTCAAGGTAAGAAGGTGTGAATGTGGTCACGTCTCAAGGTGTGAAGAGGTGCAAGAAGCTAATCTGGGGTGTCACCTTTAGGGGAAATCTTTTGATTTCCATAGTGCAGAAGGCAATAGAGTAAAAAGCTCATTCAGGTCTCCACTGTGTATATGTTTTTGTACTTGATACAATTGTGAGTCTAATGCATTAATAAACTATCCATCTTGTTCTGCTGATGAAGTGGTTGTACACTAATAACATTTAGTAGCTTTTCTGGAGCCTCAAATTATTTTTAGGATATTATGTGCCATATAGAGAACTCTTAATATGAGCCAGGAATTGCAAGCATAAAAGCTTACATGCACAGGCTATTTTGAGTGAGACCATGTTTGAAACATCAAGAGTCATTTCCTCTTTGGGGAGACCAGATAAGCAGGCTGTTATAGAAGCTGAGACTTATTAGATCATTCTGTTCTGTGTCCTTTAAAACTTCCTTTACTCTCAGGGAATCGCTTGCTCACCGCAACGGATAATTTACAACTGTGGGCCCCTCCTGCTAAGGATGTGTTGGAAGAAGAAGATGAGGAAGGAGAAGATAATCCTGATCTCGGGGTCAAAGATGATAAAAACCATCCTGTTCTAAATGATTGGAAATGCATCTGGCAGTGCAGGTAAGCAAAGATGGAAAAGAAAAAGCAGTGATTAGCTTCAGGAAACATTTGTGTCTTTAGCTTACTGGTGATCTAGTCATCCAGATGGGGTTCCAGATTTGCTGCTAGAAAGTCCAGTAGCAAAAAACATTGATAGGATGTTTTTTCCCAGCGTGTTTCAAATTGCAAAGTCTTTTCTTCCAGAACCAGGCTATTTAAAAAACTTGGCTTTTTCAGAAAGCCAAAGGTTAAAAACAAGCTACAGGGACTGTATCCATGAGCCGTGGTGGCACAATGGTTAGAATGCAGTATTGCAGGCTAACTCTGCCCACTGTCAGGAGTTCGATCCTGACAAACTCAAGGTTGACTCAGTCTTCCATCCTTCCAAGATCAGTAAAATGAAGACCCAGATTGTTGTGGTCAATATGCTGACTCTCTAAACTGATCAGAGAATGCTGTAAAGCACTATGGAGTGGTATATGAGTCTAAGTGCTATTGTTATTTCCGGTCCTGTTATAATTTGTGGGGAACTCCAACCATCGCAGCAAAGAGTTGGGAGCCATAGGTTTTAAGAGAGGCTCTGATTTAGGGGGAAAAAAGAGGAAGGACAAGCTATGTCTAGCTACTTGGGACATTATATCAACCTGTTTGCTTTTTAAGAGGGAAGAGAAGGCACTTGATAAAGAAGGAAGTCAATGGTGCTCCTTTTCATTCTGCCAAACTATGAAGATTTTTCTGAAAAGTTCGCCCATGACCCCAATTGCGTATTTAATCTTAGTTAGTTAAATAAAGCACAGTTAGACATAGCTTCATACAACATTCTCAATCTGTCCTTCTGCACCATTGATAGCAACAGCCCAAATCTCTCAATACTGTTTGAACTGAGGAGGTATCAAAATTGCTAAAGTAAGAAGGCACTGTTTGACTAGACTGCTGAGCCATCCAAAAAGATCTAGGCTATATATTCAGCTTTGACGATAGAATTAGTTTTTAAAAATGCATCATGTCGGGCAGCAATTAATTCTGGGTGGATAACAAGATTTCGAGGGTGTGCATGACTACAGCCTGACATGGATAACCTACCTTGACATTGCAAAGCTTTATGGTATTTATAGCAATAGCTATTTAAAACCGCGATGGCCTTCAAAGTTGAGAATTGCCTTCTTTGATTGTTCTTTAGGACAGCAGTTTCTGTCCACTTGATGGAGTGGTCCCCGGATGGCGAATATTTTGCAACAGCTGGGAAGGTAAAAGTTTTTGTTTTTTTGTTTTAATTAATTCCTGTTTTGAATCAGCGACTGTGTGTCGCTTCCTCTGAGGTTGTGGCACTTAGCTTAGCAGATAAATAATGTCAGTATAAATGTAAAAGAAAGTGACCAACAGCCTGGATAACACTTGCTGGTGAAATATAAAAGATCACTAATGAAACCAAAACATTGATCTTCTGCCTTGAAGAGGAAGCTGCTTTTTTGGTGAGAGAATGGGGAACTTCCTGAAGCATTCTCATGCAAATTTACATGCTGTCAAACATCATCAGCCAAATTCCTGAATTTCGTCCCTCAGCAGATCTATCCTCCCAGATGGTTTGGTTGAGAACCGAACCCTGAGAAGCCATTGGTGGCAGATCCTTTGTGGCTCCCTTGATTTGTATCTGTCTAGATGTGGTTTCTTCATATCTGTTATTTTCAACCAGAGATAACCTCCGTTTCCTGAATATGGCCAGCTCACTGGCTGATCGCTCCCCATCTGCCAGTCACATCTGATGAATCAGGTTATCCTTGAAGGCAAGCACTTTCCTTTTCACATTCGTTGTGTTTGGGAAGTCTGCTTTATTAGCTAGAGATTTTTTACAACACTGCCATTTGCCCATGATGGTTTATGGTTGGGGAGCATAAGGTTTTGCTAACGCTCCTCAGGAGCCTCACCAGCATGGCAAGTCAACAAGGGTGGGGCCAGGTTTGAAGGAACTGTTCAAGGACCATCAGGGTTGAAATGGGTTTTTTTAAGCTTCAGCAAAGCAAAAGCGCTCGTGTCACACCATAGGCTGCTTCTAGCTTGAAAAATACAGACAAAAAAAGGCCTACATTCTTGGACAAAACTATTCTGAAGCTGAGGGTGAAAGGAAGAAGAGGAGGAGAACGAGGCAGCAAGGTGGATAGAATACAGAATACAGCATAACAGAGTTGGAAGGGACCTTGGAGGTCTTCTAGTCCAACCCCCTGCTTAGGCAGGAAACCCTATACCATTTCAGACAAGTGGTTGTCCAAAACTTCCAGTGTCGGAGCATTCACAACTTCTGGAGGCAAGCCATTCCACTGATGAATTGTTCTAACTGTCAGGAAATTCCTCCTTAGCTCTAGGTTGGTTCTCTCCTTGATTAGTTTCTATCCGTTGCTTCTGGTCCTGCCTTCAGGTGCTTTGATAGGTTTGGTTACAGTGGCAATGAGTTGCACCCTTGGAAAAGCCAAAGAGCTAGATACGGGACAGGTCACTCTGAAGGAAATATTTGCTGTCACTAAGTAGGACTTAAGCAGAGCAGACACCCAGAAAACAATGATACATTTGTCCATCTAAAAATGCTTCCCCGTAAGTAAGACCTGCTATGGGGCTCCAGCAGAAATAACCCCACCCTTTTCTCCTACAATATTAGCAGCTACTTTGGGATGAGTGGAGAGGCTGAATGACTAAAGAAGGGTAGAGACTCCATTCTTCTGCCTCTTGCAATGTTGCTTTAATCCAGTTCACGCAAGGCTTTGAAATGCAAATGACCTTTCCTCTGTTTTGTTTCATTCAGGATGACTGCCTCTTAAAAGTCTGGTATCCCATGATGGGCTGGAAATCATCTGTCCGTCCCCAAGAGGGAGATGAAACCAAGAAAACATCTGCCTCCGCCCATTTTGCATTTGTCTACCTTTCACATCCCCGGGCAGTGACAGGATTTTCGTGGCGACACACTAGCAAGTTTATGCCCAGGTTAGGATAATTCTGGAAGAAAATGATGGTCTCCATCACCCCCCCCCCACCCCGCCAAAAAGAACCATTTTAATCCAACAGCGTAGGCATCTCTGCGTCGGTTGTATTTGTTTGATTTTGGTCCTACCTCTAACCAGGCGACATTCAAAGTGGATAACTTCTGCAAGTCGACAAGCCCACAAAAGAGAAAGTTAGAATTGATAAAAGAGAATATTGGTAGCTCAGGGTTGACCTGTGGGGTCCTTGGTGCTCTCTGAGCTGGGTTGTTTTCTTGTAGACGTTTCATGACCCAACTAGGTAACTTCATCAATGCTAGAGGGAGTGGGGTTTGGTCCTTGGTGTTTACTGTTTGATAAAGTTTACTCTTAGATAAAGTAGATAGTAAATCAATCAAGAAACTACCAATTCAGATCAACAATCAAACACTAAACAACAACCTAATAAAGGAACCACCTAGAATACTCCCACCAACTCTGACAGGACTAGACACTTGTATATAAACAGAGAGCAAACCCACTCACTTCGAGCACTGATGATGTTACCTAGTCGGGCAATGAAGAGTCTACAAGAAAACAACCAAGCTCAGAGAGCATCAGAGATCCCAAACTTAGAATTGTTTCCTGGTGTGCATTGTTATCAGTAGCCAAAGGCTTCTACAGGTAGTTTTTGACTTACGTCGAGTTACTTAGTGGCCATTCAAAATTACAGTTGACCTCAAAAAAAAGGGGACTTAACGACCGAGTTTCAAAGGATTGTGGTCCTCCGTGGATTGTGATCCAACATAGTCTTTCTTTGTGCTTCTTCTCCTCAGGGGATCTGTTTGCAATGTGCTCCTCACTTCGTGTCAGGATGGCGTTTGTCGACTGTGGGTGGAGACGTTGTTGCCCGAAGATACGCTGTTGGGGGAGCAGATCTGCGAAACAAGCACGTCAAGCATCAGTTCCACCAGCAGCCTCACACATTCAGGAAGGCACAAAGACAACATTCAGCATGCTTTAGAAGTACGATGAACGAAAGAATTGGGTGTCAGATGATCCCTTTTAATTTGTCTGGATTTAATATCATCTCTCAGTAGCAGAGATTCAAAAACAGCAATGTTAGAATCTATGAAAGTGTGTATCTGTCTTCCTTCCTCTCTCCCTCCCTCCCTCCCTCCCTCCTTCCCTTCTTTCCTTCCTTCCCTCCCTCCCTCCCTCCCTTTCTTTCCCAAGATGTGACCTCCAACTAAATGGTGGACAAGATAAGACACCAGGCCAAATAGCTACTGGATACTAGTTCTTAGTGACTAGTTCTTAGTGACTCTTTTGCTGTGACTTACTTCCTTCCTTCCTTCCTTCCTTCCTTCCTTCCTTCCTTCCTTCCTTCCTTCCTTCCTTCCTTCCTTCCTTCCTTCCCCAAGATGTGACCCCCAACTAAATGGTGGACAAGATAAGACACCAGGCCGAATAGCTACTGGATATCAGTTCTTAGTGACTAGTCCTTAGTGACTCTTTTGCTGTGACTTCCTTCCTTCCTTCCTTCCTTCCTTCCTTCCTTCCTTCCTTCCTTCCTTCCTTCCTTCCTTCCTTCCTTCCTTCCTTCCTTCCCCAAGATGTTACCTCAACCTAAAAAGTGGACAAGATAAGACATCAGCCAAATAGCTACTGGATACTAGTCCTTAGTGACATCTTCTCCATCTATTGTCATTGCTAGTTTGGCCCAATTTTAGCCAGAAAGCTGGCTAATGTTTCAGAGGTGAATATTCAGTCTGGATTACAATGACCTTCCTGATGGGATTTTGTTCTGGGCTTTTTTTTTTTTGTAAATACTTTTTTTTTTGCTCTCCTCTCCTAATCTTCCTTCTTTTCCTTTGCTTCAGACAATCCATCATCTGAAAAACTTGAGAAAGGGTCAGCGAAGATCTTCGGTGCTTATTACTCATGCAGAAGACCTACCCAACCAGTTGGGAATCCACGAAGTGCAGCGCCATATTTCCCACCATGCTAATGCGCTCTGCCACTTCCATATCGCTGCAAGCATTAACCCCAACACTGGTGAGTTCTCTATTTGTATTTCCTGCCTATCCTATATAGTAGAAGTTTGTCAAACTTTCGTCTATACCAGTGGTGAGGAACCTTGGCTCTTTTATGACTTGTGGACTCAGGAATTCTGGGAGTTAAAATCCACAAGTCATAAAAGAGCCAAGGTTCCGCACCCCTGCTCTCTACTCTATGTACACTAAGCAGAAGAACTTAGCTTTCTCTCTATAGCACAGGTCCCCAACCTTTTGGGCACCAGGGACCGGTTCTGTGGAGAAAGATTTTTCCGCACCCAGAGGGGGCATGGTTTCATGTGCTGTCTGGGGTTAACTTGTTTCCGCGGCCCAGTTGCTGGTATGCCACGGACCGGTGCCGGTCCACGGACCGGGGGTTGGGGACCCCTGCTCTGCAGTATAAGATCAGGCTTGGTGATGCTTCTAACTTTATAATGGATTTTTAAATTTAGCATTAGCAATAGCACTTAGATTTATATACCACTTCACAGTGCTTTACAGCTCTCTCTTAAGCAATTTACTGCATCAGCATCTTGCCCCCAACAATCTGGGTCCTCATTTTACTGACCATGGAAGGATGCAAGGGTGAGTCAACCGTGAGCCAGTCAGGATCAAACTCCAGGCTGTGAGCAGTGAGTTAGCCTGCAGTACTGCATTTTAACCACTGCGTCACCATGGCAGAGGAATGTAGCTTTCTCTACAGTATAACACGGTCCCCAAACACACACACACACACACACAGCCCGGACCGCAGCCCATTCTGAAGCGGGACATGCAAGCGGCATGTGTAAATGGAGTTGCGTGCACTCATGCATGTGCCTACCACTCACACGAAACCATCCCTTCTCCTCCCCACCCCCCACCCACCAGTCCACCAAGCTGGAAAGTTTGGGGTTCCCTGCAGTATAAGATCATGCTTGGTGATACTTCAAACTTTGCAATGGGCTTTTACATTTCCTTGTTTGCTCATTTGTTTATCAAATTTATTCGCTGCCCATTTTGCCCCACCATAACTCTGCGCGGCTTGCAGTGTTAAAAGATAAAACATATTGTTTACAATAACGTAAATTCTTTCTCCTGTTCTTGTATAATTTCCACAATGTCTCAACCGACAGACTTCAGTTTGGCATTTGCAAATTGTGGTTCAGCAGTAGCTTTTCTTTTGAGAGTTGGAGCGCAGGGCAAACTACAGCAGGATGACTTAAAAAAAAAAATTGCAGAAGAAAATAGTGAAACAGCAGAAGAAAAAAGAATAAGAGGAACAGGAAGAGAGATGGAGAATATTACCCAAACAGTTACACTTTTTCTTTTTTGCTTCTTCTGTTGTTTTATTTTTCTTCTTCTTTGCCATGTTTATTTTGCAAATAAATGTCTATGTAGGCTTCCCCTACCTGGATGTATTATATATTTTTACATGCAGTTTCAATTAAAAAAAAATGGCCATGCTTCCTAGTGGCTGTGGACAATAGTTGCAGATGTCGAATCTGATAGCTTGCATGAATTTCCTCTTGAAATGTAGGTTTGGAACCGGGGAAAAGGTTGATAACTGTTCCAAGATGTTGCAACATCCTTTTCAGCAAACCCATTTCCCAAGCACCTGAAAACATTGAATAGCTTTTCTAACGTCTAAATCAAGCTTTCTCTCTCTTTTTTTTTTTCCAAACTGTCCCTTCTTCAGATATTCCACCGGCTTTGGTGAAGACCGCTTTTAACTTCGATGAAGGCAACGAAGGCTTTGTGGTCCATTGGCTAAATAATAAGGAATTCCATTTTACATCTTCCACGGAAATATTTATGCAGCACTTACGAAAACTGGCGGATCAGCAAATGAAAGGATCAGAAGGAGATGTTTCTGAAAGAGGGGATGAAGAGAAAGAGAGAGGCTTACTCATGAAACTTGATCATGGTTAGTTGTAGCTATTTCTCCTCTCCTCAACCACCCCTGTAGTTGTAGCTGAGAATTCAGGTGGTTACACTTGACCAACAATCTTGCTCTTGAGTTGAAGTAAAGTAGTCCTTGATACGGTTCATTTAGCGACTGTGCAAAGTTAACAACAGCACTGACAAAAGTGCCTCATGACTGGTTTTCACACTTATGACCATTGTGGCATCTCCATGGTCACATGATCAGAATTCAGATGCTTCTCAACTGACTCATATTTATGACGGTTGTAGCGTCCCGGGGTCCTGTGATCAGCTTTTATAACCTTCTGACAAGCAAAGTCAATGGGGAAGCCAGACAACTGTATTATTAACTTAACAAGTGAGGTGATTCACTTAACAACTGTGGCAAGTAAGGTCATAAAATGGGACAAAATTCACTTAACAAAAGTCTCACTTAGAAACAGAAATTTTGGGTTCAGTTGTGGTCGTAAGTTGAGGAGTACCTGTAGTGAAAAATGTTCAATAATACTTTGAAGGATTCAGATTTCCTGACCTTGGTGTACTTTTATGATCAAGCAACTAAAGTTCTAGCAAGTCAATGAAATAATAAGGGGAAATTGTCTCTGTCCTTGTTTTTGGATATTCCCAAGCTTATATTAAACCTTTTTTCATAGCAATTAATAATCAGTGCTTAGAACAGGAAATGCTGAACGAGGATAGTCGGGTATTTTGTCTCCAATGTTCTTCCCTTTTCCTCGTCTAACATTGAGCAACGTAACAGTTCTTGATCTTTTGATCTTTTCCTTTTAGAGTTGTCTCTCGATAGAGAATCTGAGACAGGGACCGGCTCCTCAGATCACGACAATGGAGAAAAGGAGGGAAGTCCCAAAATCCTTTCTCCAGCTGCTGCACCAGTTCAACTTCCTACAGTCTTGCTTGACCGGAAGATTGAACTTCTGCTTAAAGAATGGAACCAAAATCCAGATATGCTTTTCACCATTCATCCCGTGGACGGGACCTTTTTAGTATGGCATGTGAAACATCTAGATGAGTACAACCCAGGCATCTTTCGACAAGTTCAGGTAGATGCACCTTCCAATACTTCATTCCCGTGTTCAGAGAAGAGGAAGGGAGTATTAAAACTCGCAGTCTCCACTTGATGTCCCCTTGCCAGCAGATGCTATTGGCTGATTTTTCTAAGTGCAGGTTAAATGCAACGATGCATTTAACAGCCACATCTAGTTTTGTCCTAGTATTTAACAATTCATGGGATATTTTTTATATGATTCACAGGAAAGAGGTTTGATGCTGAGGGTTGTTCTTTCTTTCTTTAAAAAAAAAGGATGTTTCTTCTCTCTCGAATCAAAGACAGTTTTTTTCCCCTGGGCCATCACTCTGCTGAGCACTTAATTCCCACAGCACTGTCTTAGGCTTAAGAAATTTACTTATGTAATAGGCTGTATTGCTATTATCATTTTCTAATTTCTCATCTTTTCTCATCTTTCCTACTATCTTCTCCTGTTGGTATCTTATGATTTATCACTTGTTGTTTGTATCTTATGATTAATGGTTGTAACTATGATTTATGATCTATGACCTGTCACTTTATTGTTGTATGTGTGTACACTGAGAGCTTATGCACCAGAGACAAATTCCTTGTGTGTCTAATCACACTTGACCAATAAAGAATTCTATTCTATTCTATTCTATTCTATTCTATTCTATTCTATTCTATTCTATTCTATTCTATTCTATTCTACTCTACTCTACTCTACTCTACTCTACTCTACTCTACTCTACTCTACTCTACTCTACTCTACTCTATTCTATTCTATTCTATTCTATTCTACTCTATTCTACTCTATTCTATTCTATTCTATTCTATTCTATTCTATTCTATTCTATTCTATTCTATTCTATTCTATTCTATTCTATTCTATTCTATTCTATTCTATTCTTGTTCTGATAAAATGTGGAAACAACATTGGATAGAAAATTGCCCTCCACCAATGTCAACGTTTGCCTTGCATCTTGGAAAAAACAGCTGGATTTGACCATGGTTGATGTACAGACACCCTCTAGAAGTGAGGCAAAACACCATCACAGATGGTGATGTGGGGCTGAAAAACAAACTATCCAAGATATAGTGACACAGTGCCAAAATAGAGCCTATAATGGAGACTTCACTGATTTCCTGGCTGTGACAAACGAAGCAAAACTATATCTGTAATCTAGACATACATTTATAATATATTAGATGTTCTGTTTTATAGTTTGTATTTTTATCTCTTGTGCTTTTGTCGAAATGTGATGTGAATGTGCCATGCGATCAATAAAATAAATACATTTCCTTCCCCGTTTTTCTAGGTTTCCTTTTCTTCTCAGATTCCCGTGGCCTTTCCATCGAGTGACGCCAGCTCCCTCAGTAAACACATCATGATGTATGCCTGTCCAACTTTCTCCAAGGAAAGCAGCAGTGCCCCAGCTTGGAAAAGAACTAGCGTTTCAGACAGCCTGTCTGGATGTCGACCCAGCCGATTCCAGGATCAGTCAAGTGGAAACTTGTGCACTCCCACCGTCATGATGATCTCCAAACACATCGATGGCTCTTTAAATCAGTGGGCCGTTTCTTTCGTGGACAAATCCGCCTTTACGACAGTCCATACTGTAACTCACAAGTTTCGGTACTGTGGCCATCGGTTTCACCTCAATGACCTGGCTTGCCATTCGGTGCTACCCCTGCTGCTGACCTCGTCCCATCACAATGCCCTCCTGACTCCCGAGATTGATGCCCCCTGGGATTTGGAAGGGTTAAATAAATCTGCAGATCCCATGCATCCCACTCTGAGGACCCCAGCCAAGCAGCATCTGCAAAATGCAGCCACCCGTACGTTCTATAACCCGGATGCGATTTACAGTGAGCTGATCCTCTGGCGAGTGGATCCCATTGGGCCTTTGTCCTACACAGGAGGAGTATCGGAACTGGCGCGCATTAATTCCCTCCATACTTCTGCTTTCTCAAACGTGGCTTGGCTCCCAACTCTTATTCCTAGCTATTGTCTGGGTCAGTACGATTATCTCATATATCTCCCAGCATAGGAAGTAAGACTGTTCATTCTCCCTTTGTCATGTGCAAGTATCCAAGAATGGGAGTTGAGTTCAAAGCTCTAAAAGTTTATTACATGCTACCTCTACACAAAAATCTGATCTGGTAATGGTCATGCCAAATTGGCGCTAAATAAGGGTCAGCAGGATTTATGGAGGGCTGGACTTGGGTCTCTTGTAGCTTCACAATGACTCCAAGCTGATGACGCATTTAACTCTGCCCCCCAGCTCAGCCTGCTCATCTCCTACACCCAGTGGAATGACTTGCCTCCAGAAGTTGTGGGGGCTCCAACACTGGAGGTTTTTAAGAAGGGATTGGACAAACATTTGTCTGAAATGTTATAGGGTTTCCTGCTTGAGCAAAGGGTTGGATTAGAAGATCTCCAGGGTCCCTTCCAACTTTGCTATTCTGTTACAAACTCCTAAACTGTGTATGTAGAAGAGAGATAATGTGCTAGTTACACAGCAGTCAGTCCTCCTGGGTAAACCAGATAGGAGAAACACGACTAGATAAGCTAAATTTATTTTATTGTAAGGCTACCTTAATAGAATCTTGCAAGTCTAAAAGTACAAAACTTCCCACTGCCATTTCTAACTGCTTGATCTATTAGGGCAGGTCCTTCCTATGTTTCTTCCTCTGACCTTAAGCCATGGGGACTCCTCACTCTCTTATCTATTTTTTTTTCTCCTAAGCAGCACCTCTTATCCCCTTTCATTCTCACATTCCTGAAGGTTTCAAATTTGGATCTGGCATACCCTTATTTTTATTTTCTCCAAAACTAGGTGCTTGCTTTAATGTAAGGAGGGAAAAGACTACTATCTTTTTGCATTTAGATCTTTGGGATTTTTAATTTTCCACATGGGAGGACATAACAATGTAACATATAGCTTGTCTAGTAATAATCATTGGACTGTAGGGCTCTTATTCAATGCTAACTTCTTCTCCAATTAGGGACGTACTGCAATTCGGCCAGTGCCTGCTTCGTGGCATCAGACGGGAAGAACCTGAGGTTGTATCAAGCTGTGGTAGATGCTCGGAAGCTGTTAGATGAGCTCAGTGATCCTGGAGCCTCTGTAAGTTTCTTGGGCAAATTCGATTGGATTTGACTTGATTTTGATTCTCTACTCTTTATCCTACTCTACAGTACAGGTGGTCCTCAACTTAGAATTAGAATTTTCCATTAAATCTTACTGTTTATTGAATAGACTGCTTGGTTATGTCGAAGCAAAACTAACTCTGAGGTTTCAACACCAATTCATATACTTAAACAATAGTTTTCCCAGCCAAACCCCCAATGTTCTTACATAACCCATATCAATGAGTCCACTTTGTTATAGGAACCATCTGCTTCCAATCCACACCTGTTCTGGCGTCCTTGACAAGGCTTCAGGCTCTCATGATCTTCAGCTGAATCGAAGAAGTTTCGTTTCTCCATCTAGCCACTTGAAAATAATACCTCCTCCCACTT
This sequence comes from Azemiops feae, assembly GCA_023970755.1. Lineage (NCBI taxonomy): Eukaryota > Metazoa > Chordata > Lepidosauria > Squamata > Viperidae > Azemiops > Azemiops feae. The sequence goes on from JALGBA010004163.1 coordinate 1,237,572, forward strand.
AATCAAAAGACAAGTTGAAACGCAGAGGCACATAGCTGCCGAAGTTTCATCCTTGACAGCCACGGTTGTTAAGTAAATCATGCAGTTGTTAAGCAAATCCAGCTTCCCCCATTGACTTTGCTTGTGGGAAGCCAGCTGGGAAGGTCGCAAATGTGATCACGTGACTCTGGGGGCACTACAACCATCATAAACACATGCTGGTTGTCAAACACTTAATTTTAATTGCATGACGTGTGAGGACTGGTTTTAAGTCATTTTTCTCAGTGTTCTAACTTCAAACGGTTGCTAAACAAATTTTTGTAGGTCAAGGACTATCTGTATTCAACTCTGCTCTGCTGTGCTTTATTTTATTTTACCCAAAATGTAGATCCAGACTCAGAGCTGTTGTTTAAACACCAATATTGTTTAAAGTATCTGACAGTGCTGGCTTTGCTCATGTTTTCTGTTTTAGAAACTGATTGGAGAAATATTTAACATTGTAAGCCAGCAGTCAACAGCTCGGCCGGGATGCATTATTGAGTTGGATGTCATAACTGACCAGGTAAATCACTTACTTATTATAGCGTAGACTGATGTTTAAGTTTTACTTCTTAAGATTCCAGAGGTAGCCGGCAACCAGTATTAAAAGCAGTTAAAAACTCAGTTTGCCATGAACTGTTTCATCCATCCCTTCATTTTAAAACCATCTAAATCAGTGGTTCTCAACCTTTTCTTCACCACGGATCCCAATTAAATACCTTTTGTGGTCACAGACCATGGCCACGGACCAATAAAGATTTAAATCATAACATTTCTTCAAGCCTTCGTGGACCCCCAGGGGTCTGCGGACCACAGGTTGACCTAAATAATTCTGAAATCTAGTGGCAGCAACTCGGATGCTTCAACTGATCAAAGTTGAAAGGAAATTTCTTCCTTTTATTGGTCTTGAATCTTCCCATATTTAATTGTGAGGGATTCTTCCAGGTTGTAACATCGTGTGTAAAAACCTCACACTGTGCATGATTTTATATCTGACTGGTCTATCTTCCCTCATTTATTTTCAGTGCAAGCTGTTTTCCAAACAGGGCCAATTTTTTTTTAATCTACATGAAAATATTGATTCTGCCTAATGATAGAAACCTTCTAAGCAGGTGACCAAGCCAACAAAAAAAGTGGACAATAACAGAACAGCCTTTTTAACAACATGCAAGCAAAAATAAATGTTATAACTGCATATATTTCCAACAGAGTTTCTTCAAATTATAGAAATAAATGAAAGAACAAGTAGTAAAATATCTTGACGTAAAGATATTCTACAATATGCTCCTTCTTTATATACTGGGGAACTAAATTTCCTGAGCATGAAGGTGTTAAATGATAGTCCCAAAGGTGCTTTTTCAAAAGACAACTGGACTTTGTTTTTCCTTAAAGATGTTTTGCTTCTCATCCAAGGAGCTTCTTAAGTTCTGACTGAAGAAACTTCTTGAATCAAAACTGAAAAAGCTTTTTGGATGAGAAGGGAAACGTCTTCAAGGAAAACAAAGAAAGCCTGGTTGCCTTTTGAAAAAGCACCTTTGGGACAACCATGATCTGGATGACTGAAAACATCCATAGACATATTAAATGATAGACTAACTTATTTGTGTAAAGCTCAGGTAACAAAATGCCTAATACCTTGAATAATGCTGTAAATAATTGATTGGGAAGTTATAATTTGCTCATTTTTCTTGACTCTGCTTCTAGTGTGGGTCCAGTACGCAATTACTTCATGTCTTTCAAGAAGATTTCATTTTGGGATACAAGCCACAGAAGGAAGAGGTGGAGCAGAAGGAAACAGAGATATTTTTCCAACCTTCTAAAGGTCTTGTGATGCTCTTTTTAAGCTAATTGTAACTGTAAACCCAGCTTTCCAGAGTGATGGGGTTTATACATAATGCTAAACTATAATCTGGTTGGCGTACTGTGGCTCGATATGGGGTGCGAAGACTACCGTTCTGATGGAAGCATTATATGAGATTTAGTGATGATGGGTTAAAAAAAACCATGATTGAAAATAGCTGTCCACTCAAGCACTGAGCCCTTCTGATGGAGGAAAGGAGAAGGAGGACTTGGGAAGCTACTGATCAAACTCTCATTCAGTCATGAACTACATGACATGGTTGGTTGGGTAGGGTTGCAATCTCATCTTAATATCTACTCTAGAGAGTGGAGGTATGTACAGAATGTATGTATGTACATAACAAATGCAGTGCAAGCAGGATTTGGCTAGACCACTTTTGGGAGGGGGGAGAGTCACCATCTCACCAAGCCATAATCCAAAATTTTAGACAGGTCTAGCAGAGTAATCAGCCGAGTACCTGCCTTCCTTATCACCACTACACACTCAACCAGAGAACGCCCACTACTGCGATGCTCTTGTGAGATGGCAATATGGTTATTTTTTATTGCAAAAAAACAAGTACAGTATGTGATATATTTTATTTTTCAACAAGTTGTCGGCCACCACCCTTTCCCAATAAATTGTGATTTATTTTTTCTTACCTGTTCTAACAATTCTTGCGTTCGTTTGCCAAGGTTATTATTGCATCAAAATAAACTCCAAAACACTGCAAAGATTTTTGCTTGAGATGGATGGATAGATGGATAGATAGATAGATAAATAGATAGATAGATAGATAGATAGATAGATAGATAGATAGATAGATAGATAGATAGATAGATAGATAGATAGATAGATAGATAGATAGATAGATAGATAGATAGATAGATAGATAGATAGATAGATAGATAGATAGATAGATAGATAGATAGATAGATAGATAGATATGGAGGGTTGTTTTCTAATTCTTATAAGATGGCAATATGTTTATTTTTTATTGCAATATCAAGTATACAGTACATTTTATTTCTCAACAGGCTATCGGCCCCCACCCTTTTCTGAAAAGTTTTACCTAATTGTAATTGAGAAGGACACCAAAGGCTGCTCAATTCTTCACATGTGGCATTTGCACCTTAAGTCTGTCCAAGCAAATGCATGTTTAGGTGAGTGAAGCTCTTGCAGTTTAATCCATTTGAATTCATGATCTCCATAACTTTATGTCTTTCATTTGTTTTAGCACTTTTGTACTGTTCCTGATCTGAAAAAAGGTCCCCTACCCCTCCTTTTAAGTCGGATCAGGCTGCTGAAGCTCTTGTAGGCAACAATGCAGTTGTCAACTTTAGAATGAACATGGCTGCAGCCATCTTTTTCCTTCTCATTCCTAGTTGCCACATAGCACGGAGGGAGGGGGCTTGCCAGGTGTTGCACTAGACAAAACAGACTTCCTCTCTCGGACTTTCTCTCATGGGAACCAAGGTCATCGGCTGCTCCCGAGACTGCAGGCTGGGCGTTTCATGAAAAGCCCGCCAACAAGCTGAGTGGGGAAACGTAGTTGCTTGCATAGTTTTGGGGGGTGGGATTTCTTAACTTTGTATTGGGGAATTGTTACGCATCTCTTCAGACTTGGTTTCACTTTTGAAGTGCCGATACTCTGTATCAATAAACATGTTCTTTGAGGAATTTACAAGCCTCAGAGTTCTGCTTTATTTGTCTCTGTCGATCGGAACCATGACAGCAGTGTTCGTTAACTCAAGTCAAGTTGTACCCATGCTCCTATGGAATTTGTTGGCCAGGATTGTAGTCATTTGCACTTATATCAAGGGAATAAGTCTCCCTGAGCATGGCAGATGCTTTAAAACCAATAATGTAAAATTATTTTTGGACCTGTTCACCTATACCTTGAACGATTACTTCTAAAAAAAAAATACTTAAAAAGTCTGCCTTTGTTTCACTAAAGTTGCTTGTTCATTATGCTTCTTGAAAGGACCATCTGCTGATGTTCATTCATTGGGACACCAGTTAACTCTTCCTGGGCAACCAGTGGCTGATTCTTCTCCAGAAACTTCATCTGGCACAATGCCGATGCTGCGCTCTTCATCGGTGGCTAACCTTCAGACAGCTAGTAAACTTATACTGAGTTCTAGCCTGGTTTACAGTTACCCCTTGGATCTGCCACCTGGGGTGGAGGTTGTACGAGCTACTCCTTCTGCAGGTAAAACAGGAGGGTGGACAAACTGGTTAGTGATACCCTTTGTGGATGAGCATTTGAGTTTATCAGCAAATTATGCAAATAGATTGGGAATCGTTCAGAGTTTGTTATATGATATGAGCGGGCTATATAAATATTTAAATAAATATATTTAGCCACCATAAGCTTTTATATAAACTTATACGGCTACCAGTTTGGGGAGATTCCTGTAGAATAGGCACAGAACAATAAAGTAGCTAATTTGAACTCTGCACATATGGGTCAGTCTACTTGTTCACGTCTGACAATAGACTTGCTTTGAAGTTTGCATTCATCAAATTGCTATTCCTAATTCTAACAGTTATCTGATTTAATTCAGGACATCTGAGCTCGTCCTCCATCTATCCTGTCTGCCTGGCCCCTTATTTGTTGGTGACGTCCTGTTCAGACAATAAAGTACGATTCTGGAGGTGTTCCCTACAGACTACAGAAAATGGCCAAGGTGGATCAAAAGAAACCTATTCCTGGAAAAAATGGCCTTTGATGAATGATAAGCAAGAAGACACCACTAGCACTGTTTGCATCGTGGGGAGACCCGTTGCAGTTAGTTGTTCTTACACTGGCCGCTTGGCCATAGCCTACAAGCAACCCATTCAGCAGAGTGGAGTTGTTTCCAAAGACTTTTCTATGCATGTGTGTATCTTTGAGTGTGAGTCTACTGGAGGATCAGAATGGGTTTTGGAACAAACCATCCATCTGGATGACCTCGTTAAAGTCGGGAGTGTCCTGGATTCCAGGGTTAGCGTAGACAGCAACTTATTTGTCTATAGTAAATCCGAAATCTTTTTGAATAAGGACCGGTACCTTATCCCAAACATCAAGCATCTGGTCCACTTGGATTGGGTTTCCAAGGAAGACGGTTCGCATATACTTACAGTCGGGGTCGGTGCAAATATATTCATGTACGGACGCGTCTCGGGAATTGTGACGGAACAAACCAGCAGCAAAGATGGAATGGCAGTCATTACTTTACCACTCGGCGGGAGCATCAAACAAGGCATCAAGTCCAGATGGATACTTCTGAGATCCATTGATTTGGTGTCTTCGGTTGATGGCACCCCGTCCTTGCCTGTTTCCCTTTCTTGGGTGAGAGATGGTATCCTGGTGGTAGGAATGGACTGTGAAATGCATGTCTACGCTCAGTGGAAGCATGCCCTAAAATCTGGGAATGGAGAAAGCGATGGTTTTCCTCCTGATGATTCTCCCGTTACGGACCCATTGAAGGCTAGCTTGCTAGCCAAAAAAGCCAGCATCATTGATGGAACAGGCATTATGGATGATGTCTTTGGAACCCCCACCGTCCTTCAAGATGGCGGCCTTTTCGAAGCAGCCCATATGCTTTCACCAACTCTGCCCCAATATCATCCCACCCAGCTTCTAGAGCTGATGGACTTGGGGAAAGTCCGCAGAGCTAAAGCAATTCTTTCCCACCTCGTGAAATGCATAGCAGGGGAAGTCGCTATCGTGAAAGACCCAGAATCCGCTGATGGGGGCTCCAAGCGCCATCTCTCCCGCACGATCAGCGTTAGCGGCAGCACGGCCAAGGATGCAGTCACCACCGGGAAGGAAGGCACACGGGATTACACAGAGATCGATTCTATCCCACCACTACCGCTGTACGCCTTGCTGGCAGCGGATCAAGACTCCACCTACAAAACGGAGGAAGCTCCTAAACAAACCAAAGGCCTAGAAGATCGTCGTAAGAAGAAGACTGAGGATCAGTACTCCGATCTTTTCCAGGTTCAGCAGGTCACCACAGATGACTTCATCGATTTTGAGCCCGAGAGAAGAGAGCATAAATCCAAAGTGATCAACCTTTCCCAGTATGGTCCAACGTACTTTGGCCAAGAGCATGCAAGTGTCCTATCAAGCCATTTAATGCACTCAAGTTTGCCTGGATTGACTCGCCTGGAGCAAATGTTCTTGGTAGCCCTAGCAGACACTGTGGCCACCACCAGTACTGAGCTGGATGAAAACCGAGACAAGCACTACTCAGGTAAATAAGTAGTCTAGGTTCTTAGGATGCCGCATAGGTTTAGAACAGTGTTTCTCAACTCTGGAAACTTTAAGATGCATGTGTGTTTTTTTCTTTTTTTTCTTCCTTTGAAAACGTTTCATTTCTCATCCAAGAAGCTTCTTCAGTTCTAACCAACTAGAGGGGAAAGGAAGGATTTATATTCTTTGCAGTCATCTGGTCATTAACACTCTCTCTGAGGGTCATTGAGACCACTTGCGGGTTTAATTTCTTTTTTTTTCCAAAGGAAGAAAAAAAAAAAAAGACATCCAGTTGCTTTTTGGAAAAAGGACCTTGGAGACAACCATGACCTGGATGATTGAGAATTTCCATAGTCATTTAAGATGTGTGGGCTTCAACTCCCAGAATTCCCCAGCCAGCCATGCTGGGTTGTAGTCCACACATGTTGAAGTGTTGAAGGACATGGGATGGGATGGGATGGGATGGGATGCAGGAGATTATGCAGGAACATTGGTTTTGCGAAAAGACAAGAATTATAATGACCTTGGAGAACTGTACCTTTTTATACAATTCTCTGTTAAATGTGGGTATCCACCTGGTGTTAAACGTCCTATGCAGCATGGTGAATTTGAGGTTATCATGACATGTATGATGCTTTGGTGTCTTTTAGCAGAGCCCGATCCTCTTATTCATCTAAATTGTTAATTGGACCAGCTCCTTATTGGCCACACAATAAATAAAAGAATTTTAAGAACTGGGAGGAGGGAGGTCCTTAAGCTGCAGCTGTATTTTTTAATTTGTGACTCAATTTTTAGACACCTTTAATAAGTAAATCACAACCTTGTCTTTTTCAGATTTCCCTACCAAAGCAAAATATGACCTTTCTTGCAAGCAAATAAATCAGGAAAGGTTCCATTGATTATAATTTCATGCTTTCGGTTGAATAGAAAGCTGTAGTTCAGGGGTCTTCAAGCTTAGCCCTTTTATGACTTGTGGGACTTCAACTCCCAGAATTCCTCAGCCAGGAATTCTGGGAGTTGAAGTCCACAAGTCATAAAAGGGCCAAGGTTGAAGACCCCTGCTGTAGTTGAAAGGAAAAACACAAGTCCGGTTGTCTTTTGAAAAAGCAACTTTGGGACAACCCGTGACCTGGATGGCTGACAATCTCCATTGACATTTCCACCTAGTGGATAATGAAAGATTTCTTGGTTTCTTTAGACTGAGGTTTGTGAGTGTCTGAATGCACATCTGCATATTGCTTGGAAAAACATTACCAACTTAAGCAACTTAACCAAATTGTACAGATTTTTGTTTGTTTGTTTAGTAAAATATTTGGTGTGCTTTTCCAGGGAGAGACACTTTAGACGAGTGCGGCCTGAGGTACTTATTAGCCATGCGTTTGCACACCTGCCTTCTAACATCCCTTCCACCTTTATATCGTGTCCAGTTACTTCATCAAGGTAATATTTTTTGAATACAACACAAGGAATAAATAAGAAAAATATGAATTTATTACTTCTATACTTTAAAAAAAAAAAACCTTTAATAAAAATCTTGCTTCTGTATACTTTTTTGTAAAACAAAATCTTTTAAAAAAAATCTTTAAAATATAATGGAATTATATTTTAAAAAATGAAAACAGATTTCTCTCGGTCCTTCTACAGGGGTCTCGACATGCCACTTCGCTTGGGCTTTTCATTCGGAAGCAGAGGAAGAACTGATCAACATGATCCCTGCCATTCAAAGAGGAGACCCTCAGTGGTCTGAGTTAAGAGCCATGGGGATAGGCTGGTGGGTCAGGAATATCAACACGCTTCGACGGTGCATGGAAAAGGTAATCGGAGCTACTATATAGAACCAGCTATAATGGTTAGAAACCAGGAGACTGGGAATTCTAGTGCCACCTTAGGCATGAAAGCCAACTGAGTAACCTTGGGTGAATCACCAGGAGACTAGGAGTTCTAGTCCCACCTTAGGCATGAAAGCAGCTGGGTGACTTTTGGCCAGTCACCAGGAGACTGGGAATTCTAGTGCCACCTTAGGCATGAAAGCCAACTGAGTAACCTTGGATGAATCACCAGGAGACTAGGAGTTCTAGTTCCACCTTAGCCATGAAAACTGGCTGGGTGACTTGGGCCAATCCCTGGGAGACTGAGAGTTCTAGTCCTGCTTTAGACAAGAAAGCCAACTGAATGACTTTGAGCCAATCACCGGGAGTCTGGGATTTCTAGTCTCGCTTTAGACATGAAAGCCAGTAGGGTGACCTTGGGCCAGACCCTCTCTCTCAGCCCAACCCATCTCATAGGGATATTTCATTATTCTTCCATCCTACGATAACCTTGCCGCAATCATCATACACATAATCCCTGGACTGATATCAACTACCTATTTGTGCATTGTTTTCCTGGAGGAGATAGAATCAGAGTACTTTTCACATATCCATAAGTTGTACAGTCTAAGGAGTTGTGTCCTGCCCTGAGTGATCCTGTGTGTCGATGACCCTTCTGTTAAATACAACAGGTTGCCAAAGCCGCCTTCCAGAGGAACAACGAGGCGCTGGATGCTGCTCTTTTTTATCTCGCAATGAAGAAAAAGGCCGTGGTCTGGGGACTATTTCGGTAAGTAAAGTGAGGAAATTGGTCCAGGGTCTGGCATGGTTTACAAGAGGCTTCTGCAAAATTATAAAAACTTGTGCTTTGGGATGCTTGTTGTTGTTAGTTGCGAAGTCGTGTCCGACCCATCGCGACCCCATGGACAACATTCCTCCAGGTCTTCCTCTCCTCTACCATCTTCTGGAGTCCATTTAAGCTCACGCCTACTGCTTCAGTGACTCCATCCAGCCACCTCATTCTCTGTCGTCCCCTTCTTCTATTGCCCTCAATCTTTCCCAGCATTAGGCTCTTCTCCAGTGAGTCCTTCCTTCTCATTAGGTGGCCAAAGTACTTGAATTTCAACTTCAGGATCTGGCCTTCTAAAGAACAGTCGGAGTTGATCCCTTCTAGGACTGACCGGTTTCAACGCCTTGCAGTCCAGGGGACTCGCAGGAGTCTTCTCCAGCACCATAGTTCAAAGGCCTCAATTCTTTTGCGCTCAGCCTTTCTTATGGTCCAACTTTCACAGCCATACATTGCAACTGGGTTTGGGATGCTAGCAGCAGCGTAATCCAGGGTGTGTAGATGTAACTCCAGTTCAGTAGCGTCAAAGGGACCTATTGTCTTGGCTCAAAATGCAGCTCAATCTCTTTTCACACAGTTCCCAGCATGATGAGAAAATGACCAAGTTCTTCAGCCATAATTTCAGTGAAGACAGATGGCGCAAAGCTGCCCTGAAGAATGCCTTTGCCCTTCTGGGGAAGCAGCGCTTTGAGCAGTCGGCAGCTTTTTTCTTATTAGCGGGATCATTAAAGGATGCCATCGAGGTATGGATTCCAAGCCACAGTGTCTCTCTCAGAGGGAGGCGGGATGGGTGGATAGATGGACAGACATGTGGATCTGTGGATGGATGAACGGCCAGACAGGTGGATACGTGCATGGATGGGTGGATGGATGGACAAACAGATGGTTGCGTAGATGGAAGGACAGTATATTGATGGACTGGTGGATGGATGAGTGGGTATGTGGATGGATGGATGAGCAAGTATGTGGATGGACTGACAGACAGATGGGTGGTTGGCTGCATGAATGGAGAGAAAGACTGATAAGTATATTCATGGATGGACAGATGGGCTGGTGGGAGATTGAGTGGATGCATGAATACATGGATAGGTGTGTTGGTGGATCGATGGACAGATGGGACATTTTGTCAATGGACTGATGAACGGATGGTTAGATGGATGGATGGGTAAGTGTTGAACAGACAGACAGATGTGTAGATGGATGAAAGGTTGGATGGATGGGTACATCAATGGACAAACAGGTGTGTGGGTATGTGGGTAGAAGGATGGACAGATGGATGTGTTGATGGACTGATGGGTGGGTAGTTGTGTTGATAGATGGATGGACAGGTCAATGCATTGTATGGATGGACAGACAGATGGATTGGAGAGTGTGTTAGTGGACCATCAAGTGGGGAATTTCTTTTCTTTATCTCTGCCCTTAGTTTAATGTTGGCTTGTGTGTTATAATTTTGCTTTTTGATAAATACGTGGTATTTAGGAGACCTTGTTTGTGCTTCCCTTCCCACCCACAGGTATGTCTTGAGAAGATGGAAGACATCCAGCTGGCTTTAATAATTGCTCGCTTGTATGAGTCTGAGTTTGAAATCTCCTCCACCTCCACAGCCATCCTTTATGAAAAGATTTTGGGCTGTAAGAAAGATGGAACCGGATTCTGTTGCACAAAATTGCATCCAGATCCTTTCCTGAGAAGTCTGGCCTACTGGGTAATGAAAGAGTACACAAGAGCCCTTGACACCTTGCTGGAACAAACCCCCAAAGAAGAAGATGAAATGCCAGGTGAAGGAATGTCAGGTTATTTGGAGAAACTCAGTCTTGAATGGGGAATGTAGAAAGGTAGATTCGTGGAGGCTTTGGTGCTCTCTTGGGTTGTTTTCTTGCAGACATTTCATTACCCAACTAAGTAACATCATCAGTGCAACCAAGCTCAGACAGAGAGCAACAAGGACTCTCCACAGTTCAATCCTGAGCTACAGATATTCTCTTCTAAAGATGTATTTGTTGTACAAGATGCTGGTAGTCAAGTTGTATGTTTCTAATGTGGTTAACTTGGCTAGAACTTTGTACAAACTCACTTAGATTTATGTAATTATGGGTCACTTCAGAGAAGATGGTTGGGGATCTTCCTAACTTTACAGAACGGGTTCATTCATAAATGGGTTCAGAAAAATGCCTCTTAATCAACATCGAGATTAATTTGGGTGAAGACTTACAGATCAGCAGCCTTGCAAGATCTACCAGAACTGCAAGATTGTGTAATTAACCAACTAGCTACCCATCTGCCATAGATCATGTAGAGATCTTGTAGCAGGTTCAAAGCCATCAAATAATGTTCTATGAAGATTTTCAACCATCCACGTCATGGCTGTCCCAAAGATGCTTTTTCCAAAAGGCAACTGGACTTTCTTGTAGTTTTTCTTCTCATCCAAGAAGCTTCTTTATTCTGACTGACTTCTATTCCCCACCAGTCAGTTAGAACTGAAGAAGCTTCTTGGATGAAAAGCGAAATATTTTCAAAGGAGAAAAAATATTTTTTAAAAAAACAACAACAACCCAAGACTGTCCAGATGTCTTTTGGAAAAAGCATCTTTGGGACTACCAAATAACATTGCCTTTCTTGATTGGGACCCACAGATATTCTTTGGTCTCCAAGGGGCCACTAGGCTGCTAAATTCGGTGCAACAGATGTTCAGTGTAAGCTTCAACAACCTTGTTTCCATTTTCCCCAGTTATTGTCAAATCCTGCAACCCTGTGGTGTTCAGCTTCTACAACTACCTGCGTACCCACCCCTTGCTCATCCGGAGGAATTTCTGCTCGCCCGATGGGACATTAGCAACGTTGGCAGAGAAAAGTTTTGTGGACAAGATTAACCTCATTGAACGAAAACTCTTCTTCACCACTGCAAATGCTCATTTTAAAGTCGGTTGCCCTGTCTTAGCCCTGGAAGTGCTTTCAAAGCTTCCCAAAATAAGAAGCAAGTCCACACTTTCACCCGAGAAAGGGGAATCCACACCAGTAGTGCAGAATGGTCTGGAGGTAGACGAAGGCAGCACGGGAGATTGGTCACAGCCGGTGGGCACCACGGAAGCTCCCTCCCTAGTTGACTGGAGCAAACCATTGATCACATTTGAAGACGAACCTCTGAAACTTGACTGGGGGAACGACCGAAGCAGTTTGCCTGAGGAGGAAGAGGAGGAAGGTTTGACGATGAATGACCTGGAAAGTAAAGAACAAGAGGTCCCAAGTCCTGATCCCAGTCAAGGCGAGGAAGGTGAGGTCAACAAAACGGAGGTCGATGTGATCGCTGAACAACTCAAGTTCCGCGCCTGCCTAAAGATCCTCATGACGGAGTTGAGAACGTTGGCCACCGGCTACGAAGTAGATGGCGGGAAGCTCCGGTTCCAGTTGTACAACTGGCTGGAGAAAGAAATCGCCGCTTTGCATGAAATTTGCAACCACGAGGCAACCCAGGGCAAAGATGATGGCCAAACCGATGGCCAAGTCAGCGGGGATCTCTTGGGTCACCATGAGATGGGGGAGAAGACACCGGTGGGCTCCTACGAGTGGCATCAGATCGAGCGGCGACGGTTGCAAGCCAAGCGAGAACACGCCGAGCGGCGGAAATGGTGGCTCCAGAGAAACCAGGCGCTTCTCCGGGTTTTTCTAAGTTATTGCAGCCTTCACGGGGCACAGGGAGGCGGCCTGGCTTCCGTAAGAATGGAGCTGAAGTTCTTGCTACAGGAGTCTCAGCAGGTAAGAAGGCTCACCTGGGGAGGTAGCATCCTCACTACATTTCTGCAGTGGTTCCCCTTACCCAAGTAGTCCTCGCTTTACATCTATTCATTTAGTGACCATTCAAAGTTAAAACAGTACTGGCTCAGGAATTCTGGGAGTTGAAGTCCACGAGTCATAAAAGAGCCAAGGTTGCCTACCCCTGCCCTATACCATAAGGCAAGGACTACCTGAAAGGTCTTTGCAATAAAGCAGAAAAAATGCATTTAGGATTTGTGTTTTCAAGATTAGAAAGAACTAGTCTGGTGTCCCACATGTAAATTGAGGAGAAAATTTCAAAGTGGAAGAGACCAAATAATGCTCGTGAAGGCATATTTATATGTACAAATTAACTCTGACTCTTGCTGTAGTTTCTATTATATTTTCCAGTTGGATTTATGATTAAATGGATAATGGAAAAAACGTGAAGGGGTTTTTTTTCCGTTACCTGTAGAGTAAGAAGCTTCTTCTCTATATTTCTTTATATTCTTTCTGCATGTCTGCTTTTTCCTTTCTGGTCCTTTACTGCTTTTGCTCAATATTTGTTCGTATATATATATATGAAAGAGCAATGGTATATTCCCAGGTCTGGCATTTTATTTTTCTTTTTTTTCCCCCTCCCTCCCATCAGGAAACGACTGTCAAACAGCTACAATCACCACTTCCGTTGCCCACAACATTACCCCTACTCTCAGCCAGCGTCGCTGCCACAAAAACGGTGATCGCCAATCCTGTCCTCTACTTAAACAACCACATCCACGATATCCTTTACACGATTGTCCAGATGAAAATGCCCCCCCATCCCAACGTTGAAGATGTCAAGGTAATAAAATGGGAAACGCCACCTTGAGTGTAGAAAGGACAGATTCAAAGAGGTGGACATGGAAGTTCTGTCTATATGAGGTTGGGTTGGATTTTCCGGATCTCTTCTGCTTGCAAAACAGGACGTGTTCTTCTGTGTATTGCAGAACTACAGCTCCCACTTTCCTTATTGTTGGCTACATTGGGAGGTGCTGCATGGAGCTGTAGTACAAATACTGCTGAATCATAAGGTTGGAAGGGATCTTGGAGGTCTTTTCATCCAACCTTCTTTCCAAAGCAAAGGTCTTCTAGTACAGATACTGCTGAATCATAAGCTGTTGGAAGGGACCTTGGAGATCTTTTCATCCAACCTTCTGCCTCAAAGCAAAGGTCCCAGACAAGTGGTTGTCCAACCTTTGCTTGAAAAGCTCCAGTGATGGAGCACCCCAAACTCCACAAGGCAGGCTGTTTCATGCTTATTGGCTCCCAACGTCTTTTCATCCAATCTTTTGCCCAAAGCAAAGGTTCTGGCTGGGGAATTCTGGGAGTTGAAGTCCACAAGTCTTAAAGTCGCCAAGTTTGAAGACCCCTGTTGTACAGGCTCCAGTTTCCCAATCCTGAATTTTCCCACCCTACCTCCAAAGAAGGATGGTCTTGCAGGATCCAATCTCTAGAAAGAAGTTCCCTGAGGATGGGCTCCAGCACAAGTCCAAAAGCTCAGAAGACTACACCTCTGGTCTCAGTGACCAACCCAGATTGCATCCTGCAACCTTATCCTGGGACTCGTATATTCGCCTTCATTGGTATTTCTTCTCCCTCCTTTTCCTCACCAGACTTTTGTATGGAAGACTGAGAAAATGTTAACTGGCTTCCGTTCATGCTTCAGGTCCAACATTCTGATCATTTCACCAGGCCTATTCATATATAAGGGGTGCCAAACTCTAATAAGCAGCATTGATCCTGTTGCACACTTGCACTAAGACCACAGATCCATTTGCTTCCTTGATAGAGCACTTTTGCTTGGAAAGTCAAATATGGTAACAATTCAATATATTATATAATATAATAAAGTTGGAAGGTACCTTGGAGATCATCTAGTCCAACCCCCTGCTTGAGGCAGGAAACCCTATACCATTTCAGACAAATGGCTGTCCAGTCTCTTCTTAAAAACTTCCAGTGTTGGAGCATTCACCGCTTCTGGAGGCAGGTTGTTCCACTGATTAATTGTTCTAACTGTCAGGAAGTTTCCCCTTAGTTCCAGGTTGCTTCTCTCCTTGATTAGTTTCCATCCGTTGCTTCTTGTCCTGCCTTCAGGTGCTTTGGAGAATAGTTTGACTCCCTCTTCTTTGTGGCAGCCCCTGGGATATTGGAAGACTGCTATCATGTCCCCCCTCATCCTTCTCTTCATTAAACTAGACATATCCAATTCCAGCAACTGTTCCTTATATGTTTTAGCCTCCAGTCCCCTAATCATCTTTGTTGCTCTTCTCTGTACTCTTTCTAGAGTCTCAACATATTTTTTACATCGTGGTGACCAAAACTGGATGCAATATTCAGCCTGGAAATGTATTCATAATATCCTAACCAGTTTTCTTCTGCTTCCATTTTTAGGTCCATACTCTCTATTCTTTAGCTGCTTCCCTTTCTGCATCAATTTATCAAGCCTTGTGTGATAGCCACAGCTACAGGTAAGATGTCCTTTGCTGTTTCTTCTCCCCAGCATGGCTCTGTTGTTCTCCTTTGTGGGACAAAACATGAGGTTGCCACAAGATGTGTTGCAATGCTAACTGTGCTCACTTAGAGCTAAAGGCAGGATCTGATGGAAGGATAGAAGCCGTTTTGGATTTTTGTTGAGCGGTAAAAAAAGATCCAGCTTGATGTAATTAGTTTCATGAATCGATTTGGTTTGAATTCAAGTTACCAAAATAGGGATCCAGAGCTTTGAAAAATATCTCTGCAGTCATATAGTGGTGTCTGCAGTTGGTAGTCAAAATCTTCAGGATGGAAGGTGTGAGATTGTGATTCACAAGTCCTGCCTTTTGGTATGCACATTATGAAGTGGTGTGGCCGGGATTGTGACACCACACCTTTCACCTGGCAGATTCTGACCGCCTAGTGGAAGCCTTACGTGGAAATCCATTAAGTCTTCCAATTAATTAGAAAGCATGTGTTTGATTGAGGCAAAGGTTTGGTTCAAAGGATGCGTAACGGCCTATCGGAAGAGGAACAAGAACTACTAGAATTCATAACCTTGGTTTCATGACTGGGGCTATCTGGAAGGATTGACGGGATGTTGCAATCAAATCACCTCTGAACAGAATCATCAGATTGAAGCATTGCACCATCCTGGTTAATGAACCCCTGGACCAAAACTGAGCCAGCATTCAACCATGCTGGTTCAGGAATTCTGGGAGTTGAAGTCCACGAGTCATAAAAGAGCCAAGGTTGCCTATCCCTGCCCTGGATCAGTTCTCTTTCATCTGCAGGTTGATTGCATGTTTTGTGTGTGTGTGCATGGGATCTTATTAAGGCCATTCTAGAGCTTCTGACCCACGGGTCTTTCTGCTTCAAACAATGACGTGCACCCTGCCAGTAATTTGCCAATTTTGCTTTGGTGTAAGATGTTTCTATTCTGAGGTGAAGAAAAAAAAATTAAAACTTCTTCTTAGCAGTCAGACAGAAACAAATCAGTTCACAGGAATGGTTTACCAAGGGCTGCTGCTGAGCGACCGTCGGCGTCTGAGGACAGAGAGCATTGAAGAACACGTCACACCGAATTCGTTGCCTGCTCAATGGCCTGGTAAGAAAAGCCAGCCATGTCAATGGCTCCATGCAAGTGTTGCGCCATCAGCTAGATAGTTAGATTTCACTCCAAAAAAATAAGTATTTTGAGCTGAACTGGTAGTATTTTAAGCTCAGGACTTTTCCAATAAGAACTGAATCAAGCAAGTTCTGTTTTTTTAAAACATTTGCCCGCCCTTATCCTTATCATCTTGATTGTTTAAATAGCCTCCTCTAAACTTTCAAACAGCTGGATCATTAATCTTTCTTCCATAAATTTACACCCCTATTTTTTTGAGTAAGGGAAGCATGTGTTTAACTCCCTTCTTTGGAAAGGATGAGGTTTTGAACAATGCTTTAATGATGTCCTGTGGGTAACCTTACAGACTCATCTAGGCAAAAGAAGCCACCTGTAGATGAGGGTCATTGACAATTTGCCACGGCCAATTTGCCACCGGACAATTAGCTGTGGGACATGAGTTACACCAGGGGTCTTCAAACCTGGCCCTTTTATGACTTGTGGACTTCAACTCCCAGAATTCCTCAGCCAGCATGCCTGGCTGAGGAATTCTGGGAGTTGAAGTCCACAAGTCATAAAAGGGCCAAGTTTGAGGACCCCTGAGTTACACTAATATCAAAGAAACGGTGGAACAGAATCGTTAAAGAAAGGATGCAAAAGGAAGGACAAAATGAAATGTGAATGACAAAAATTAAAATGTTTGTTTAATTATTTTAAATAATTAAATTGAATTGTTCAATTGTCCCGTGGTGAGTTGGCCCATGGTGGAACTAGCCATGGGGTGGGGTGAGTTGTCCCATTCCCGTCTCGATGGTGCCCATCACCGGTTCGTTGTTCTCTCTTCCCAGGTGTGAGCTCCCTACTCAACCTCTTAAGTTCAGCCCAAGATGAAGATCAGCCAAAGTTAAACATCTTGCTTTGTGAAGCTGTGGTGGCTGTCTACCTGAGCCTTCTGATCCATGCTCTGGCCACAAACGCTTCCAATGAATTATTCCGGCTGGCAGCCCATCCTCTGAACAACCGAATGTGGGCAGCCGTGTTTGGAGGAGGCGTGAAACTTGTGGTTAAGCCCAGGCGGCAATCGGAAAATATTCCAGGTAACTCTTCAAAGGATTGTGAACCTTGGAGAAGTTCTCATAATCGGAAGGGATGCCTTCCTAGTCCTGAAATCACGGTTGAGCTTTCTGCCTCCCCAAGGCTGTTCCCCCAAGATTAAATTACATCTCCCCTATGCCGAGATTTAAAGGGACGCTTTTCAAAAGGCCTAATGAAAATATTGCGTTAATGCACTTTTTTTGTTGTTGAGGTGGATGGCTTTCACTTCCTGCTATCTCCTCCTCGTAGCTTAGCCTCCTCTCAATGTCCTGGCATGCAGGATGAGGAAGCAGCAAGGAATGAGAGAAGGCCAGGTGGAAACATCTGGCACGTGCACTTTTATAAGATCCAGAGTTAGACTTTGTTCAAACTGAGAGAACACTAGCAAACAGGAAGACCATCAGCTGGTCTAGAGTTGGAAAAAAAAAGTCCTGGAAGAAGAAGTGGGAAACTGATGGAGGACTGAAGAACTGAAGGTCTATAGAGAACTGGTGTAGGGGTGAGACTAGGAGAACAGAGATCCTAAGGTGGGTAATGTCCACCTTAGCCATGAAAGCTCAGTAAGGAACTTTTGACCCACCCCCAATTCTTGTTGCTATGGAAAAAAATTGGAGGAGGGAGAACATAATTGTGTCGTCAACAGATCATGCTCAAGGGAGCTTTTAACTACTGCCAGAAGAACTAAGAATGGAACGTACATAACATTTTTGTAAGTTTCTAGGCCTTCTGGCAATGAGCTACACAATTAACATAGCAAGACTTGGTAGAACCTCAGACAATGTTGAGTTGGAAGTTAGATGGGGTGGACCTTCAGTTTAACCTCCTGCTAAAGTCCTGTTTGCCTTATGTGAGTTATAAACAAGCCACAGCATGCCAAACCACATTAGACAAACCACAGGGTGGCTTAACTGAAATATTACCTCTCCAAACATGTGACAGAAGCAGGACAAAAGAGTCAGCACTTAGACATTGCTTTTCTTACATTTAGAGAAAGTTGGTGGTTTATTTACTCGGGAGGAAGAGAGAGCTTGAGTTTTTACCGAACACTCCTGTTTTCTGCCCACTATCACAATGCAAACATACACGGTTCCAGCCCGCAGACCGTGACAATCACTCAACTTCTAATCTGTTCAATTCAGATAAACCCCAGCACTTATCCACCAACAAAGAAACCATAACACCCTTCGGCAATTCACAGTCACCCCACCACACTGCTCTATCGGGCATCAACCAAAGCACTGCTGGCTGTGATAGTGGCCCTCTGGATGGTGAGGAATACGTGTGGCTGGTGGGCATGTGGTTTATACTCTTCTAAAAACAGGTCCAGTCCTGGATCTGTTGCATGGATTTTAATCTTTCCCCTTGTTTTGAGATGTGTCGCCTTGTTCTGCTTGATCTGTTGTTCTCTCTTCTTTTTCATAACTGGAGATTTTTATGAACCGTAATAGGGACTGTGTGTTATTTTTCTATCCTTTCTCTTGTAAGAATCAATAGAGGTGTCCTGTTATCTGGATTTTTCTTTCCTCCAAAGTTAAAATGGAGGTTAGAATTAGGATTAGAATGGGTTAGCAAATCCTGACATATCATTAGAGCTTGCTTTCTGATGACAAGGGTTATGGGTATTCCATCTTTCTGAAACAGTGTTTTAAAAACTAGTTTCTAAGTTAAATTTCCCTGCTTCTTTTTCTTCTGGTTTCCACAATGTTTGTTTTGTTTCGTTTTTCACTTCTAACATTTCTTTAAATCCAGTAGCCAGTCCAGTAGCTGGCGATAGGCAGGACACTAAGGGAGGTCTGTGAGGCTTTGCTGTGTAATCTGATCCAACTTGTGTGAGGATTGAAACTTGTTCAATCAAGTTTTAGTCAGTTTGTAGTGTAGTCAAATGTTGTCAAATGCCATGTGCAGCAAAGAGCAGCCTTACAAACAATGTGGGGATAAAACTGGGCTATTGATCTGTTTCCATCTCCAATATCTTATACAAAATTTCTTGGCTTATAGAAGGCCAGAAGCCTATACAATCTCTGCAAGAAATAAGATTCCACGATACATATGAGGATAATTTGGCATTAAATCACCCACTTCATCATATTTAAGAACAGACCTTTAAAATCATGCAGTGTTTTTCCTCTTGACATTTCAAACTATTTTACCACTGAGCTTTACAAGAGATTCCCTTAGGAGAGAACCTATTGAATCTTTATTTTGATTAACCAATATTTCAACCTGCCCTGCTCATATCTACAGTTCTATTTAAAAAGGGAGGAGGAGGAAAAAAATCAAACTTTAGAATAAGAATATTTTACGCTTAGAGTTAATCGGGAGGAAACCCCTTCTGCTATATTTTTTTTTTTAACTTTTCTTGCTGAGTGGGCGCTTTTTAAGCCTGTTTTGATTGAGATTTGACAACATTTGATCAACCTCAGAGAAGCGTATTTATCAACTGTTGCTGGTAATTTGTATTAGATTGGTAGATCCAATGTAGGTAGAGCTGTGTTTTTGAAATTTGAGCATGTTTGCAGTAAAATCAGAGTAATCTTCAGCACTGCCTAGTTAATTCTTCTGAAAAGATTCCACGTCGTGTGGTTGACAGTGAACAAGTATTGATTATTCTCAAACCATTATATTGCATTAATGCCCACAATTTCAAGAAATCTGGTGGACCTCATTCCATTTCATAGGCTCTTCCTGAAGATTACCAGGACCTGTTTATTTTTTATTTTTTAAAATTCTAAGTGTAGTTTCCATGTGATCTTCCTATATTTGCAGTTCTACAGCTTGAAATTGGCACTATGGAATCAATGATGAACATGCCAATTTGTCCTCATCGATGTATTTCTTTAAGCTCTTTCTCTGCTTAGCCCCTCCAGTCCCTTCAGAAGAAACAGATAAGCATCGCCGGAGATTCAACATGAGAATGCTGGTGCCTGGAAGACCCGTGAAGGAGAGTGTGGTCCCTCCCCCGGTCCCTGCGGAAAGACCTTCTTACAAAGAAAAATTCATCCCCCCGGAACTCAGCATGTTAGACTATTTTGTGGCTAAGGTAAGCTCCCCATGAATATCAGAGTAACAGAGTTGGAAGGAATCTTGGAGGTCTTCTAGTCCAACCCCCTGCTTAAGCAGAAAAACCCTATAACATTTCAGACAAATGGCTGTCCAGTTCCTTCATGAAAACCTCCAGTAATGGGGCACCTACAACTTCTGGAGGCAGGTTGTTCCACTGATTAATTGTTCTAAGTCAAGAAATTTCTCCTTAGTTCTAGGTTGGTTCTCTCCTTGGTTTCCCTCCATTGCTTCTTGTCCTGCCTTCAGGTGCTTTGGAGAGTAGCTTGACTCCCTCTTCTTTGGGGCAGCCCCTGAGATACTGGAGCACTGCTATCATGTCACCCCTGGTCCTTCTCTTCATTAAACTAGACATATCCAATTCCAGCAACCATTCCTTATATATTTTAGCCTCCAGTCCTCTGATCATCTTTGTTGCTCTTCTCTGCACTCTTTCTAAGAAGTAGGCCTGATTCAGTTCTGTGAATCAGGGAAACCAATCCATTTCCCTTCTGATCCTTTTCATAGAATCCTAAAAGGTAAAGAGTTAGAAGGAACCTGAGATCATCTAACCCAGGGGTGTCAAACTGACGGCCCGTGGGCTGGATGCGTCACGCGGAAGCCGCGCCCACCCCATTGCCGGCAATGGCAAAACAGTCCCGATACGTCGCACGTGTCACGTGACGTCGCCAGTTTGACATGTCTGATCTAACCCCTTTATATAGGAATTATGATGATCACCATCCCTGATGGTCATCCCGTCCCATGATCTCCCAGGTTACCTCCTTCAGTATTGAGTAGCTCTACCCATTAGGGCGTTTTTCATCACCTCTGAAGTCCTCCTGTGTCTCTGAAATGAAGCAGCTTCATTTGTGTGGATGAGATCTGGAAGAGCAAATTTTGAAGCCTCTCTTTGTCCTTCCTTTACAGCCCTTCCTTCCTTTTTCAGACAGTGGGGTGATGTATGATTCTGATGAAAGCATCCATAGTGAGGATGACGATGAGGATGCTTTTCTCTCAGATATGCAGATTCAGGAGCACAAGGATTCCAATTCATACAGGTAGCAAACCACCAAGCTGGAACATTCAGAAGCTCACCCGAAGCCTTCTGTTTTTCTCCTGTTATAAACAATACATGCACTTGTGGTTCTAGCCCACTGTTGTGTTGCCTTGACCCTTGTCATTCTAACCTACTGTTGTGTTACCTTGACCCTTGTCATTCTAGTCCACTTTTGTGTTGCCTTGACCTTTGTCATTCTAGTCCACTGTTGTGTTGCCTTGACCCTTGTCATTCTAGTCCACTGTTGTATTGCCTTGACCCTTGTCATTCTAACCCACTGTTCTGTTCCCTTGACCCTTGTCATTCTAGCCCACTGTTGTCTTGTCTTGGTGATAGGAGTTGGAAACACAACACCTATAGACAACAGGAATATCGCTTGAAGACCATCCTTCATTTCAATGAATAAACATAAATATTTCCCAAGCCAAACTATCCCAAGTTTCACTGGCTTTCCGGGAAATGTTGGAGGTGTCCCAAAGTTGAATCACCTAGCAATTTTGTTTGAAGTTTTGTGGGTGAGGTTGGAGAGTTCAAGTACAAGTAGTCCTTGCTTATCAACTACTTATCAACTACCATTCAGAGTTATAATACCATTGAATAAAGAGACTTATGATCAGTCCTCAAAGTTGTAGAGAATGATTTAAAAAAAATCCCTAGATTTTTAGTTAAAATACAGTGAAATGAGCATATCCTTTTGATCCTTCTATGAAAGTTGGCATTATATACAAATTGTATATTGTATATGTGAATTCAATGTATATTCACTTGGACCTCCTTTCCAAAAAACAGGTGCACTAATGTTCCCTATCCTGGAGACCCTCCAAAGATAGGAACTAATTCCCAGAATTCTCAGCAATGGCCACACTAGAATTCTGGGAATTGAAGTCCATACATCATACATCTTTGGAAAAGCCTACTATATAGAGTTAGGACTTGAATTAACTTGTAAAACATGGGACATCCAAAAATAAGGCATAACCTTTGAGTAGCCATAATCTAACATTAATATTCAATACATTCAACATATTCCTTCCCTCTTATTTTTTTTCTTTTAAAATATGGTTGGCTGATAAAAGTGGAACACAGCATATATCTAATTTTTCTTCTCCCTCACTGCATAAAAATTTAAAATTTCTTCTTTCCTGCAGCTGGGCTCTTATCCATTTGGCAATGATCAAACTTGCTCTGAACAATATTAAGAACTTTTTCCCCATTACCGGCTTAGAACTATCTGGTGAGTTGCATTATGCTTTTGATGATCAGATGCGCTTGCTCTATGTTTTTCAACCCGACAAATTAAAAATAATGAATTCAATGGAATGTGTCTACTTCTTCTCGTCACAAATCATATTCTTCCCCAAGGCCCTTCTGAAGACCAAATGAAACTGCAAAGAACAAACGCAAAATAACAGAAAAGACGTTCACTATAAAATGGGCGGCTGTATAAATGTCTTAAATAAATAAAGCGAGGCAGAGATGTTTGAAACTTGAAACTTCCTCAAAATTTGAGGAATTTGAAACTTCCTCAAAAATGAGGTATCCAGAAATGAGCTTGTGTTTTATTTGGGAGAAACAAACCACAAATATGTTCACATTTCAGAGCTTCCTGTCACATCACCTCTGGGTACCGCTGTTATTAAAAATCTGGAGAATTGGGAACAGATCCTGCAAGAAAGAATGGACCGCTTTGAAGGTCCCCCACCAGATTACATCAATACTTGTTTCCCCGAACTGGGGATCGGAGCCGGAGCAGCTGCAGCCCGAATCAAAGCAATGGTTGATCCTGAAAACACACCATTTAAGTAAGAAATGCTTTATTTCAAAGGAGGAGGGGACATCTGAAGTTGGTCTTCCAGATGTGGCAAGGCTACCAAGTTCCAGATTTCCTGGCCAAGCTGGCTATGGCCATTTTCTCAGCACAACTGGAAGGGACTTATGGGAGAAATCTGTTCTAAGCTTTGATGGGAATCCATGTCCTCCAAACATTCTTCTCCAGATGTATTAGAATATCTGGAGCTTCTGGAATGTCTGTGGAGATTCTTCATCATCCAGATTATAGTTATCCCAAAGGTGATTTTTCACGAGGCAACTGGACTTTCTTGTTTTTCTCTGAAGATGTTTCACTTCGCATCCCAGAAGCTTCTTCAGCTCTGGCTGGATGGTGGGGAATGGAAGGATTTTTATACTCCTTGCAGACCGCTGGTCATTTGCCTTCTTTCAGAGAGTCATTGAGGTTTATCTGTGTTGTCAGGGTCATTAATTCACTGGAAATAATTAGGTCTGGAGTGGGGCCTGCTTGGAACTGTTCCAACTGTTTTTTTCTTTTCTTTGAAAATGTTTTGCTTCTCATCCATTGCTTCACTTCAGTTCAGTTCTTCAGAGGACTAAAGAAACTTCTTGGATGAGAAGCAAAACGTTTTTCAAGGAAAAAAACCAAGAAAGTCCAGTTGCCTTTTGGAAAAGCACCTTTGTGAGCTTCTAGAACTCCAATTATCATAGCCTTAGATCACTGTGGTCAGTTAGCATGACTTTGACCATTCTGTGAGAAGCACGGGGGTCTCATTAGGAGGGGGCCAGATCGGGAAACATTGCTCTTGGTTGTCCATCACATTTTAACACTCAACTTGCACTAACTTAATTCTTTCCCTAGCAGATGCAAAGACATTATTTAATGAATACAGCTCATTAAAGTCACTTGTTCCTGGAAACTCTAATAGCCAATTCTATTCTGGGAATGCTTAGAATTTACTTGCCAGCTTTGATCGTTTATGAAAATAGCAGCCTCCTTGATCTTGTGCAGCCAGGATTCTGAGTTTTAGGCCTAATTATTTCCAAGGGATGACAGCTTCTTAGAAGAGACATGTCCAAAGAGGAAACGGCGTTTTTTACAGCAAAAAATAAATACAAGACAATCCATTTTAAGAATTTGTGACTGTTTGTAACAGTGTTTTTTTTTCTGATTCTATCTGTTCTTCACCTGATTAAAGAAATAAAATACTTCCCCTTCTTTCCACCGACTCATAGATCAAAAGATTATTCAGCATTGCCAGCTAAGAGATTGTGGCATTTTCTGGTGAAACAAGAATTATTGCAAGATATTTTCATTCGGTACACATTCACTAAGAAGAGAAAGCAAAGTGAGGTTAGTGAAAGAAATCGAAGTGTTAAGTTCTGTTTTTCCAGCGACGTTTTGTGCTACTCTTATTTATATCAATTTCTATTCATTTACATTTTGTTTCGGCCATACATTTCACTTTTGCCCTCCAAATATTTTGGGACATAATGCAGCCGTATCCTGGGTCTTCCCTGTTAGATTATAAAAGAGGAAATGGGCTTGAGCATATTTTCCATTAAAAGCATTTATTCTCCCTGGATTTCAATATCTGAGGATTTCTAATTGGCACTGATATCCTATAATATTTTTTTTAAAAAGTATTCCAGCAATCTTAAGAAAGTTTTGTCATGGTTTTGCTCTGTTCCTCTTGTTGCAAATGATGAGTTTAAATGGCTTTGTTGGATTAAAGATAATAGGGAAATTGTCATTGTAAGCATTTATTAAGATCTGTCATAACTGAAAGCCCTCTTGTAAGACTTATTGGTGGTAGGTATCTGAGCTGAGATGGTTAGGAGGAGAAATATTAGCAAAATTCACTGAGTTAGAGTCATACCAAAGCTCCTAATATACAGGATCTCCTAACACTTTCTTTAAAATAAATTATAATAAATGCTTACAATGACAGTACCTGAATAGCCCAACTTTATGGACAGGGAACGTGCTGTGTTCCCTTTTTTGGCTTAGTTTATTCAGTTTGGTGGACACTTAACACCCTTTTAGTTTCAGAAATAACTAAGGTATTAATCTTAAGTTTATTTAGGATGAAGCTTCCTTTCTTAGCAATCCACAGTGTGAGTAAAACATGGTCAGGGGAGATACTGGATTAAACAATGTTATCCTCTTTTTTTCCCCTGTATTGAAAAGGAAGGAGAAGATAGATGGGTATGATGTACCCACATGTATTGGGCAAAATATATTGGGCAAAGTCTGGGAAACTACAAGTGTCCTGAATTACTCACAATTTTCCTAGTCACCCTGACCAGTAATGAGGGATGCTATTCAGCAAGATCTGGATAGCCTTAAACTCATCTTTCCCCATCCAGATGAGTGATCTTCCATGCTCCTGAGCATTGGTTTGATGGGCAGTATTGCATCCTGTGTGGAGTCTATTCTCAAAACAAGAAAACTGGGCCCAGCAAGACTGCAGATTAAAATATCCAGCTAGAATGAAACTTGTCCATACTTTTCCTTGGCTTTGCCCATTGTATCCTATGAATTTGCATTCCTCTACTTGGCAGTTCTTTTAGAATCACTCCATTTTCGCCCCTTCTCCTAAAAGAAAAAAGCCAGGGTCATCAAGAACACATATTATGCAGAACAACATGTCAACCGCATTCAAACTTTAGCACAGCACCAAGTCAGAGAGCTAGTTTGGTGTAATGGTTAAGGTGCTAGCCCAGGAACCAGGAGACTGTGAATTCTAGTCCCACCTTGGACATGAAAACCAGCTGGATGACTTTGGGCCGGTCCCTCTCTCTCCATCTCAGCCCAACCCACTTCACAGGGTTGTTGTCGTTGTGGGGCAAATAGGAAGAGGAAGGAGTATTACGTATGCTCGCCACCTTGAGTTACCTCTAACTCAAAGGATAAAGAAATAAAGTCGGGATAAAAAAAACCCTTAATAAATAAATGAAGAACAAGGTGTCCACTTAACTGCTGACATGGAAGGTTTTTCATTTTTTTCCTTTTTATATATGTGTGTGTTTGTGCATGTGTTGTTCATCTGTGACTGTGTGATGTTGTATAGTCTGTAGAAGACCGCGAGAAGCATGTCATAAAACAGAGCAGCCCAGCAGAAGATGGCAAAGTCAAGGTATTATTCCATCTCCCTAAATGTCTATTATAATTTTCTTTAAAAAAAAAACCTACACTGAAGCTCATATTCCTGCCTTCCTTTTCCTAACGCAAAATTAACAAGGGCACCGAGATTCTCTCCCAGACTTTTAACTCTTTCTACTAACCTTTGGAGGCGACACAAGTGAAGCCACGTGAAAGCCAAGGACCAAATCCTAAACAGAATAACAAGAGTTGGAAGGGACCTTGGAAGTCTTCTAGTCCAACTCCTGGCTCAAGCAGAAGATCCTACACCGTTCCAGACAGAGATTGTCCCATCTCTGTGTACATGCTGGAGAATATGGAAATTTCTTGGAAAGAGACGTTCCTCTAAAAAAAGAGCCATGGTTGCTGGGCTTCTCTTGAAGGCTTCCCTCTCAGGTGTTCACTCATTCTGTGACCTGTTTCGATAAGCCTGTTTTGAAGGAGAGCTTCCCTCTTTTCCAGGTGGAGGCAGAACTTGGTTACCCAGGAGGAAGAGCCAAAATTATACACAAGGAGTCAGATATGATCCTCGCATTTGCGGTGAATAAGGTAAGGCCCTCTGAAGCCATGGCTACCTTCGTGGCATTAACCTTTGGCTGAACTCAAGGCCTCTAACACCTAAGCTTTGGCCTGGGGGGTGGGGTCTTGTGCAGGCAAACATCAATGAGATCGTTTTAGCTTCCACCCACGACGTGCAAGAACTGGACGTGTCTGCCCTGTTGGCCGCACAGCCCTACATATGGATTGGAGAAGAGTTTGACAGAGAGTCAAAAAGGTTGGATGGTCTCACCAGTTTTTATTGATGTTATCATGTATGGACCCATCTCCCTTTTTTTTTTCATGGACCTCAAGGGAAGGCCTCCCCTCTTCCTGCTAAGGTAGCTTGGTCTACTAGTCAGCCCATCAGTTCCACGGTCAAGCAAAGGTCCTAACCCAGATCTCCCAAACCATGGTCCAGCAAAGATCCTAACCCAGATCTCCCTAACCATGGTCCAGCAAAGATTCTAACCCAGATCTCCCTAACCGTGGTCCAGCAAAGATTCTAACCCAGATCTCCCTAACCGTGGTCAAGCAAAGGTCCTAACTCACTTGTGGTCCAACTTCTTAATTCTTACAAGATTTAGGGAAATCTAACTAAAACCTACAGTGCAAAAAAATAGGATTCTCCAATCTTTTCTGTTTTGTTCATCGTCAGGCTGAAATTGCAACTTTGTCCTACTTTTGCTGTGCCTCTTTTCTTCCCCCCAAAAAAACCTTAATTTTGATCCAAATTAAACATCAGCCCTCTGTTTTCCTCCACTGTCCATTTTTGAGAGAGGCTAAGCATTGCTTAGATGACTGAAGTCTCACCAGTTTCTGAACGCTCGAATTTGCTGCTCTTTCAATCTTAGCCACGTAAAATTCCAATATTCTATTTTCACCTTTTTGTTTGTAGTTCAGATGATGTTGATTTTCGTGGCTCCACCACCACGCTTACACAGACCAGCGCTGCATCTTTTGCAGTGGCTCAGATGCAGCACGTTTCAAATCTGTCCACTTCATCAATGCCGTGGTTGGGCAGTGGGCAAACGAGTACCGGAGCTGGCATAGTAAGTAACGTCTCCTTGTGCACTCTCCTCCATTTGAATACCATCTAATATTTTGTCTCTTCGTCTTCCATCCACAATGTTACATCTGGGTGACCCATGTATTTTGTGTGTGTGTGTGTGTGTGTGTGTTTGCCGCCTTGATTGACTTACTAAGTAATAAAGGTGGGATATGGATGGAGAGAGACAGAGAGAGAGAGAAACAGAGATGATAGAGGTAGGTAGGTAGGTAGATGATAGATAGATAGATAGATAGATAGATAGATAGATAGATAGATAGATAGATAGATAGATAGATGGATGGATGGATGGATGGATGGATGGATGGATGGATGGATGGATGGATGGATGGATGGATGGATGGATGGATGGATGGATGGATATGTTGATGGACTGACAGACAGATGGGTGGTTCGCTGCATGGATAGACAGACAGACTGATAAGTATATTCATGGATGGACAGATGGACTAGATAGACAGACAGACAGACAGACAGACAGACAGATAGAGCATTAATCCTGTAAACTTGTTAGGATTAGATAAGGACTGCAAAATGCTGTCACATGATGTACATTTACTAAGCCACTAGATGGCAGTAAATACCAGATGTTTTTTTCTTTTTTTCTTTTATCCTTAACATTCCCTTCTTGGATATCTTAGCAATAAATGATCCCAAGATCCACTTTAATATACACTGAGAATTTAGTATTAAATATTGCAAGGACATACATTATTTCTTTTTTCTTTTTTTGCTATGAACGCGAGCTATTCTGTCAGTTGTGGGACAACCCAGCTGAGGGTGAATTTAATTGCCTTTTGTACGCAGCTCATCAAACGGAATTTGAACAATGTCAAAAGAATGACATCTCACCCGATCCATCAATATTGTAAGTACTTCTTCTGACTGGCAGCTCGAATGGTGGAGAGATCGGGTAGGGCGGTGAGGAAAGTATCAAACCTAAAGCCAGAGAGAGCCCATTTGAACAGAATTCACTATTTCTACTTCTTGGGATCCAACTGGGGAAACTCCGTGCAGGACCCCCTTTAAATCTGAGAAAAGGTGGAATATCAGTTCAATTACTTACAGCAACCTAAAAGATCTCCTTCACATTGCTCCCTCCCTTTCACTGATTATGAAGGCTTTTAAGAAGAGACCGGACAGCCATTTGTCTGAAATGTTGTAGGCTTTTCTGTTTGAGCAGAGGGTTGGGCTAGAAGACCTCCAAGGCCCCTTCCAACTCATTTATTCTGCTGTAGTTTCTCTGTTCTGTTATTATGTGCTAATCACAATTTCTTCTTTGGGCACTTGGGATGGTTTGCCAGATCTTACCGGAGCCCAGGATGGCAGCGTCCGAATGTTTGAATGGACCAGACCTCAGCAGCTGGTGTGCTTCCGGCAAGCAGGCAACGCCAGGGTTACTCGAATGTATTTCAACCCTCAGGGCAATAAGGTGAGGCCTTTCACTTGCAGAACAAGTTGTAGGCCACGGTCGTTAAAAAAAACACGGTCGTTAAGCGAATGATTGCTCCCTATGGTGCAGTTTTAGCCAAAACCGGAAATAACTCTCGTCTTCAGGAAAACCATTATAAAATGTTGACTGTGTGACCACAGGATGCTGCAAACAGACATTTCATTACCCAACTAGGTAACATCATCAATGCTAGAAGGGGGGGGGGGAGTTTGCGGATTGGAGAGGAAGAAGAGGAGGAGGAGTGAAACCATTATGGGGTCCTTGGTGCTCTTGAAGCTGGGTCATTTGCTTGTAGACATTTAATTACCTGACTAGGTAACATCATCAGTGCTGATCAGCGTTTCTCTGTTTCTCCGCTCGAAGGGGAAATTCTACAGCAGAGCAGCTGTCCCATCACCACATATCTTAAAGCCGACAAGGTTGAAAAACACGGATGTAGAGGATGAACTCAGCACTATATTCAATGAAAGAGATCCTAAATGTATTTGTTGGGCAGGATCACTAGGTGGAAATAGGCTCTACTGTCGGCTTTTTTTTTTTTTAGGTAAAATTGCTTCTTGATAAACGAACATTCATTTACCACGTGGCTCTTTGGAACATGCTCACAGAGCCACTGATGTGTGAAATTTGTCTCTTGCAGTGTGGAGTGGCTGACGGAGAAGGATTCTTAAGTATTTGGCAAGTAAACCAAACTTCAAGCAATCCTAAACCCTATCTGGTAAGTAATCAGGAGAAATCTGCACGTTTTATTTTTTAATTTTCTGTTTGTCTCTTTGGATTGAGACAAGTAGAAAATTGGGGGGGGGGGAGAGGCTGGAAAATCAGGCTAATTTAATACAAATTGCTCAGTGTAATCTTACCCATCCGATGAGGTGGACATCAGCTGGATGTGGAAAGTAAGATTACTGGGCAATTTGTATTAAATCATCCTGGTTTTTCCAGCTCCCCCCGCCCTCTCTAAGAACCATATAAAGCCCTCCATCTGCTCTTTAAGCTGTTAGAATCTAATAGTAAGTCAAGCATGAGTGCATATTTATATATGTATTTTAAATCACTCTCTGGTGCAGTGCTGGCAACTTCAAGATGTGTGGTCTTCAAATCCCAGAATTCCCTTAACCAGTTTGCTTGCTGAGGAATTCTGGGAGTTGAAGTCCACGCATCACAAAGTTGTCCAGGTTGAGTAATATTGCTCTGATGGCTTCTTGGGAGGCGTCAAGTAATTCCATTCTTTCCCATCTGATAAAGTGTCCATTTGATGGACTTTGCAGGTCAGAAGACAATTTTGGCAGCTATACCTGGCCTAGTAGGGTTAAAAACTCTACGGGAAGGTATATACCTTTAAGTTAAAGCTTGTTGATAGGGCTGAGGAGATCTAGAGAAGCAAAACCATGGAACAATTCAAAGGAGGGAAGGAACAAATCACCCAACATTGGCAGAAAAAAAGTTATTTCCCATGCCTATTTATTTATTTACTTATTTATTTATTTGCTCATTCGTTCATTCTCGACTTTCATAACTCCACTTATGGGTCCTATCTGCTGCAAGACTTCCAGATGGCTAATTGTGCCTCGATTTCTAATCCTTGAAGTCCATTTAGATGGTACACAGAGCCTAGGAAAGCATCTTGTCCTTTCCAAGTGTCATATTTTAATTAGATTGTTCTCCTCTTGGCGATTGCAAGAAAAGATTATAATTATGAATGATTAATTAAGCTCCTTTTCATTTCCTGTGCTTTACAGCTGAGAATATATACTGGCAATTTTAAACTCTCTTGGGTGTTCCAGCTGTTTGGCTTGAGAAGACGTGATGGCTGGACAATCTGAATTTAGGATTTGCAGTTTGTACCCTACCACTGAACACACTGTGTCTGTCGCTGTTGTTCTTGTGTGTGTTTTTTGTTTTACAGAGCTGGCAGTGCCACAGCAAAACCACAAGTGACTTTGCCTTCATTACCTCTTCAAGTCTGGTGGCCACATCTGGACAGTCTAATGACAACCGGTGTGTTCAGAAAGTCAAGTCGGGTGGGACAGTCACCCAACGTGGGTTTGGTGACTGTTGAGTACTAGCTTTCATGGGTGTGTTTTCTTTTACAGAAATGTGTGCTTGTGGGACACCTTGGTGTCATCATCTAACAACCTCATACACGGTAGGTTTCTTGCCATATATCTTGATTCAAGGTGAATCCTATTTTATTTTAGTTTCATTTTGTTTATTTAATCTGTATCCCAGCTTTTATTATTTTTATAAATAACTTTAAGTGGGGAACAGGCATAATAGTCATTTCTCTATTTTCCCCAGAACAACAACCCTGTGAGGTGGGTTGGGCTGAGAAGAGAGAATGACTGGCCCAAAGTCACTCAGCTGGCTTTCATGGCTAAGGCGGAACTAGAACTCCCAGTCTCCTAGTGATTGGCCCAAAGTCACCCAGCTGGCTGTCATGGCTAAGGCGGGACTAGAACTCCCAGTCCCCCACTTTCTAGCCTGCTGGCTTAACCATCCTGTGTTACTCAGTCTTTCTTCAGACGTTTGGTTGCCTATAAACCTTCCCAAATCAACGGGATAAGTTTTAAAACTTCTGTTATGAACTTGGCACAACCGCCCCCTTCTCCTCTCCTCTCCTTGAGCAAGCTGTTACTTCCTGCTCCCCCCCCCCCCCCAGTCTCTGTTCCGAAAGGCCTCGAGAGAGAGTCTCGGCAGAATTTGCCTGTCTCTGAAGTAGACAAAACAATGAGCTAATCAGCACGATAAGAGCCCAAGCATGCGTAAATGTGGAGGAGGAGGAGATAGTCTCTAGGACCATAATCTGTGCATGGCCAGAGAAGTTAAAAGTTGGGAGAGCAACCAGGTGTCCCTGACAGAGATGGGTGATGGATTTTCTCCTGAAGATGCAGAGGAATTTGGTAGAAGAAGCAGGAAAGCGGGCTCCAGGAATTGATAACAAGGTTTTCAATTAATCACTGTTCTTTTAAAAAGAAAATAAATAAATCCTGAATTTGCAGGTTTATCCTGAGACAGAAGCACAGAGTGTCAGAATGCATTCCTTTAAGCACTGCAATCTCTTGTGGGGGGGGGGGGTGTCAATCCATTATTTTTTATTGTTCCATTTTTCTTGCTCTTTGATTGGCCTGGAATATACATTTGGACATAGCTGATATCAGAAGACAACAATCCATTAAATAATTGTGTAATTTCAATAATTTGAAAGCTCTCCTCGGCCCCCAAATATTGGTCATCAATTTGTTTTTTCTACCTGCTAGCAAATAGGATAGCTTTCTGAATGTAACCAGGTTCACAAGACATTCTAAGCCAAGGTCTCCAAACATGGCAACTTTACGACTTGTGGACTTCAACTGCCAGAATTCCTCAGCCAATCATGCTGGTCGGGGAATTCTGGAAGTTGAAGTCCACAAGTCTTAAAGTTGCCTAGTTTGGAGACCCCTGTCCTAAGGCATAAGGTGGGTTTGCTTGTAGGCATGTTATATAAATTCTGTAGCTCTAGTTAGTGAATCTTGTCCGAAATGGTGTAGGGTTTCCTGCCTGAGCAGGGGGTTGGACTCGATGACCTCCAAGGTCCCTTCCAACTTTATTATTATTATTATTATTATTATTATTATTATTATTATTATTATTATTATTATTATTATTATTATTATTATTATTATTATTATTATTATTATTATTATTATTATTATTATTATTATTATCTTGGTTCAGCACGTTGTCTGAACCCAGATTACTATGGTTTAATCAATAAATAATTGTTAGACAAGTCATATCCTATGAATATTGCCTCGGATGTACACTTCAGATGCATTTCAAAGTAGATTTTAGAAAAATAGATTGCTGGGAGAGGTCTTTGGGAAAATGGGAATATAGATTTCAGCACTTTTGAGTGCTCAAATCTATATTCCCACAATCAAACTTGGTCAACATGCTGCCCTCTAGATATGTTAGCACAATTGTTCACAGACCATATGATCCAAGATGCTGGTTAGGGAATTCTGCAGATCATCTGTGGAGATTCTCAATCATCCAGGTCATGGTTGTTCCAAAGGTGCTTCAACAAAAAAGGCAACTGGACTTTCTTGTTTTTGCTTGAAGACATTTCGCTTCTCATCCAAGAAGCTTCTTCAGTTCTGAAGATGCAAAACATCTTCAAGCAAAAACAAGAAAGTCCAGTTGCCTTTTGAAGAAGCACCCTTGGGTGCAATTCTGCAGATCGTTTTTCCCACACATCTGAAGGACACCAGGATGGGAAAAGTTGGTATAGATACAGTAGTTTTACCTACTTGCTGACTTCCCTTGTTCTTACGTGACTCAGTTGAGGCATCTGTTGAGGCTAATAACCATGTCTAAGAACCGTCTGGATGATTGTCTTCTCTCTTAGCCTTCACATGTCATGAACATGGCGCCACAGTGCTTCAGTATGCACCAAAACATCAGCTGCTGATTTCCGGAGGCAGGAAAGGCCACATCTCCATCTTTGACATTCGGCAAAGGCAAGCCCTTCATACATTTCAGGCCCATGATTCCGCCATCAAGGCCCTCGCCTTGGACTCCTCAGAAGAATGTTTCTGCACAGGTTCTGCAGAAGGCAACGTAAAGGTGAGCTTGCCCACTTTTTCCCTACCCAGGAACAGCAACAAGAATGATTGAGGTCTGGAAGCCAAGTATTAGGAAGGGAGATGGAGGGAACGAGTGAAGTTTGTCTTTGAGAAGGCCGAGATGGCACTTTTCATGTCCCCGAAGGGGTGGATGGTGCACAGAAGAAGGTCAAGACTTCCTAACATTAAGAATAGTTTAATGAAAAGAAGGATTAGAGGGTGACATGATAGCAGTGTTCCAATATCTCAGGGGCTGCCACCAAGAAGAGGGAGTCAAGCTGTTTTCCAAAACACCTGAAAGCAAGACAAGAAGCAACAGATGGAAACTAATCAAGGACAGAACCAACCTAGAACTACGGAGGAATTTCCTGACAAAACAATTAATCAGTGGAACAACTTGCTTCCAGAAGTTGTGGGTTCTCCAACACTGGAAGTTTTTAAGAAAAGATTGGACAGCTATTTGTCCCGAATGATATAGGGTCTCCTGCTTTAGCAAGGGGTTGGACTAGAAGACCTCCAAGGTCCCTTCCAACTCTGTTATTCTTTTACTTTGATTGTGGAACTAATTACAAGGAAGGTGTAAATGTCTGAACCAATAGCAATAGAAATAGCACTTAGACTTTTATATACCGCTTCATAGTGCTTTACAGCCCTCTCTAAGCGGTTTACAGAGTCAGCATATTTGCCCCCAACAATCTGGGTCCTCATTTTACCAACCTCGGAAGGATGGAAGGCTGAGTCAACCTTGAGCCGGTTAGGATCGAACTCCTAGCAGTGGGGCAGAGTTTGCCTGCACTACTGCATTCTAACCACTGCGCCACCATGGCTCATCAATACATCTGACAATAGTTAAACAATAGAAGAGAAATATCTGTAGCTCAGGGTTGAACGGTGGAGTCCTTGGTGCTCTCTGTGCTTGGTTGATCTTGGAGAGCAAGGACTCCACAACAATTAAACAACAACTCAGTTCCTGGATATTGACTGTCTATTTTTCCTGTCTGTCTACTTTTAAAAAAATAAAAACATTCTTACCATAGGTCTGGAGACTGACCGGCTACGGTTTGATCCATTCTTTCAAACACGAACACGCCAAGCAATCTATCTTCCGCAATCTGAGTACAGGAGTCATGCAGATCGAAATGGCCCCGGGCAATCGCATTTTCTCCTGCGGCGCAGACGGCACTCTGAAAATGAGAGTCTTGCCCAACGCTTTCAATATCCCCTCAGATCTCTGTGACATTATGTAGCCTTGGCGGCTGCCCCATCAAACAGAAAAGCCCAACCTTCCATCAAGAATTAAAGGAATGCTTTTCTACACTTAGCTTCCCAAGATATTAGTGCAACATTGAAATACCGGTATTGAAGAAGCAGGAAGAGCGAAGTTTACACACGGACGTTCGTATCGTTCCAAGCACTGCAGTGGCGCAATGGGGAGGGGGCACCAATCGTGGTTGGTGGGGAAAGCATGCCCCTTTTCAGAGTTAGATTTCCCACGGGACCTGTAGTTGGCCGTCTGACTAGAAGCCTTGTTTATTCACCGAAGCCCAAAGAGGTTTGTAGTTGCGGCAAATATCTAAAATAAGCTGGGTTTGTTTTTTTCAGTGTTCTTCTTTGAACTGTCATGTCCGTCTCCCTCAGTGGAAAGCATGTCCATTTCTTTTCCGGTTATGAAAGGAGATAAGGATTTCTGAGGAAGTGTAATTTTGAGGGTGTTATTTTTTTTAAATTCGTAATCATGTCTTGGGCTCCTATAACAAATGACAATGTGACGAATGCACTATTTGTGGGCTAATGTGCAATGAGGAATGATTTGGTGGCTCATCAAGGTTATTGCTTTTTATTTAAAGTTGAGATCCTTCTCCAGTTAGCATCCATGCACATAATAACCGAGATACGCTACTTTGTGCAGTTACTATAGAATCGAGTTTCTTTTTTTTTTTTTTTAAATGGCACATTAATGTTGATCACTATGGACGGACGACGTTTTGAACCATGATATTGCCATCCAAAATCAAATCCTGGTATGTTTCCATTTTCCCAGCATATCTTTGTGCAATATTTATCCCCGAGTTTGCTGTGAATGTCCTCATTTCTCAATGCCCTTGATGAACAGAGCTGGGAATCAAGGCAGAAAAGTTACAGCAGATATGGTGGTGGAGGAGAGGACTTCTCTTTCTTCTGAAGACTTTCATCTCATACCACATTCTACTTTTAGGGTTCCTTCTCTTCCCCCTATTTATTTTCAGACTTGTCATTTTTATCGGGAATGTATTATGGGCACCAAAAGTCCACAAGAAACTGTAGCTAACTTCTCATCAGTTGAGTTTTATTTGGGCCAGTAAAAACATTCACACACACACACACACACACACACCACTTTATTAAGTAATACTGTGGGAGAATCCAGTAGTAAACCCATCCACTGCTCATTTGGGAGAAACATCCGCCTTCCACATGGCCAGCTAGTAAAGAGTTGACAAATTTAAACCAACTTCCGCAGCATAATTGTATAAACTATGCAGAGGTCAATCTTGTTTGCTTGTAATATACTAGCTCTTGTCATATTTAGATGTATTTTTCTCTGTTCTAAACAAGCCAACACATTCTTACTAAGAGAAACATCCGACGTCTGTGTATTTCAATGTTGATGGATTGTATTTTTTCCCCTCTTGTGAGTGTTTGTGTCTGTGCTGTACTGTACTGTACTGTAAAAGCGAAACAGAAGCCGATGGGATAAACTGCACCTTTGTCTAAAAGCAATTTTAAACTGCAAGCTGTGAAGTATGTATATGAGAAGAAAGCAATTATCATTTGTTAGTTTTATCTTTGTAAGTTAAATAAATTCCTTTTATTTCACAGGACTCAGCCTCAGGGATATAGAGTTGGCATTTTGTCAGGCGGCTTTGGAAAATTTTGATATCAAGACTGGTTTTGATGGAATCCTTCTTGCCTGGAGGGGAAAAAAGTTAAATGCTTTGGAACTTGTTAATAGAATTCTTGCTCCATTTTTTATCAGTGGGGCAAAAACGTTCATCTTATTAGGATAGCATTCCTACCTTAAATTTTTGCTTTTTATCAGCTTTTAACTGATACCATGTTAATTTGAAATTCCTTCTTCTAGAATTTCAGGAGTTTGGGTGTGTGTTTTTTAAGCATAGAAATATAGCTAGGTGCAAGCTTGCAAGCAGGAAGCTTTCCGCTAATCTAAAGTAGATTTATCTCAGTGTGTTAACATCTACATGCTTACTACAATATTCTGGGACTTGTAGTTCCAACTATCAGGAAGGAATTCATTTGAGAAGGACTGGTCTACGTAATGGATGAGGTGATGGAAGTTCCAACTGATTGTTTTAAAGTCATAGACAAGTCTTTGTAGAGAAAATAGGAATGAATTTAGCCAAAGAAATCCAGAATTAAGGAGCTTGTCTTATAGAGGGTCCTAATTGATCAATGAACGCCACCACATGTGTGTTTATCCCATGTGAGCACAACTGAAACGGCAAAACTTGCTTTGACCAACATGCTCCTACGCCCTGGGGTGGGAAGAGCATTTTTATACAGAGCACTCCGCTAAGATTATTTCTTTTATCCCATCATAAGGTTGGCTTTGTGCTTATGTGCATGTGGCCTTTGCAGCAACACAAACATCAAAATAGAGAAAGGCAAAGGAATGACACCGATACGGGACAGCATATATTATTTTCAGATCAGGCAGCAGTAGGCTTACAGGGTACATTAATGGGAAATGCTTATTACAACTGCCTTAATATGGGCTGGTGGTTGGAGATTCATCTCCTCTGTACCAACTGGAAGACTTGAGATGACCAGCAGCACTCCAGGGTGCTAAGAGCCGCGCTCGACTTGGAAAGCACAGGGAGTGGTCCTCAGATCTAACTAATGGACGCACCAGCCATAGTAATTTGCCTGATCTGTACTCTGCTACGCTGATGGCTGGACCTTTTTTTGAACAGGAGATGGGAATTTGAAGAGAGGTTCTCAAAACAGGTCCTCTACTGCAGAGGTGGATGGCCTGATGGCTGTTCAGATGGGAAAGTGGACAGGGTACTGTATCAGAAACCCATGTTCCCAGGTGTGTAGGTGCTTATTCAACCAATTGTAGGAGAGCATGGCCAACACCGGCACGAAGGTCGCATTTGAGGCTGGAGACACTTTCTGTTCAAACCCTTTCAAAGAAAGGGAGAGTTTGAGCTCGAAGCGGGCGTCAAGCTGCTTCTCCCGCAAGAGATCGAAAGCAAAGGCCACGTGCATGTGGTTCTTATCGGTGATATAGAGCACCCCACAGGCCACAAAAGCATTGCCAGCCTTGGACTGTGGGTAAGTAGTGTTGATGTGCCGCAACATGGAAAATGTCTCCTCTTCAATTTCTGCTACCATGATGTGTTCATCGGGCCGGGAAAGATACATGAGCCAGATACCATTTTCATCCACTGCAATGCTGAAATACGACTTGGAAGTACTGAAGAGATACATGCGCTCATAGTACCAAGAGTTCTCAATGGGCAGCGCTTTGGATATGCCCGTCTCAAAGTGGTACCTGTAAGGAAGATGGCAGAAAGGAGCTGAGAACAGGACAGCACCCTGTTCTGTTGACAGTGACAAACACAACAATGGCACCTCACGCAAACTCCTTTCTATTTTCTTTAGGTGTAAGGGAAAAGCAATAATGAATCGAAACACATTGCTTTCGTTTTTCATAGAATCTCAATAAGAAAGGCCTTGCAGATGATCTAGTTAACAGAATTGCTCAACTTGGCAGTTTCCAGATGGGTATGGACTTCAACTTCCAGAATTCCAAAGCCAGCATGCCCGTTGATGAGGATCCTGGGAGTTGAAGTTCACACATTTGGAAGTGTCTATGGTTGGGAAAGTTTGTACACTGTTGAGGAAAATGGGAGGGGAGGGGAAAGGAAGGGAACAGGAGAGCAAATACTAAAGAAATCTTGTGTGGGGTTTTTTTCCTTCTTGAAAAACTTTGCTTTTGAAATTTTCATTCAAAGGAAAGGGAAGTGGGAGGTAAACTCTTGTGCATTTATTATTATTTTTTGTCAATACAATCCAGGTGTCTGGGTGAGCATCCTATTTGTCACTGCATTTATCCTCTTGCTGGCAGAGTCTCTCTCCCTTATCAAGCTTCTAATGAATCCCAAGGAAAAACATAATGAGGAAATTCTTCCCTGGGAGCCTTTTCAAAGTGGGCTGTGGGGGCAGCCAAGTGGATCTCAGAGTGATGGAAAGATTACCACAATAAACTCCACAAGCTGAAGTAGCTTCCCTTGCCCCCAACTGGAAAAAATCAGCTCGGAAACATCCCGACAATTAGGTAGAAGAGGAAATAGTCCTTTCGTGGAAAAGGGGATTGAGAAATGGCGGGGATTTTATGCTCATAAAAAACTACCACTTGGAGGACAGCTAAACATCTGAAATAGAGGCGGCTCATTTGCTCATTTGTTCTTCTGAAGAATGCAGATTCTATCCAAAACTTCACCCATTTACTCTTCTGTGTCTTCTGGGAGAAATGTTACAAGTTTTGAGAAGACACCAGTCTTTAAATACATCCAAACAACCACCAAAACGTCCTGCTTAATATGAATTGTTAATTTTTTGGCCAAAACTTCCTGTCTGCAACTTCTTCCATGGCCAATTGGAAGCCCCCTTTTAGACGGCCAGGGATAACTAAAAGATCTTGGTCTGCCTTTTAACAGACCAAATTAGGCTGTCAAGACCCTCCTTCATTTCCCTGCTGCGGCCCCCTCTCCATCGGGAGAGGGCTAGGAGCAACCCACACCTGTTCTCAAACTGGGTGATGTTGTTCTTGGCTCACACATCAAAAGAAAGGAAGTGAGACACTACTCATAGTTTTCACCTGAGACCTTGTGAGCCAGCAACATTAAGCCAGAGCTCTTGAGCTGTCCCAGCTCCCACACAATTGCACACAGATGGACAGCCCTGCTTGCTACATGGAGCTTTGAATCAACTGTAGAATGTCAACCCAACATTAAAAGAAGAGATGGATTTTTGGTAGCTATGGGATGAGGGGCAGAGTGGAGCCAAAGCTGTTCTTCTGCCTAAGCAAATGTACAATTTAGTGGACAGACAGGTGAATATGTGGCAGTTACTGATGAGTTCTGGGCACAAGCCAGCTGGTACTGGCACCTAGAACGGAGACACAACCTCTGGAAGGAAATCCATAGGTTATGTAGATCCTCAAATCTGAATATGGGGGAAGAAGTCTCTTTCAATCATTTGTCCATAGCCCCAGAAGTCTTCCAGCTTCTAATGCAACTCCAGTTTCTGCAGAGGAGGACGCAATAATAGCGCACAAGCACATGGCTTCTCAGTGGACAAAGGGACACAGAATTACAAACCTAGAAACAACTTCCTGAAGGCCACACAATTCCAAGAAAATAGGAACAGGAGAAGCTGCCTCACAATGAGTCTGATCAAGACTCTATTCAGCCCGGTATTGTCCACACTGACCAGCAGCACCTCCTCAATGTTTCCAAGCAAATGTTTTACCTGGAAATACTAGGGGGGAAGGTTTGATATAGGTATTTTATCCTGTAGTAATCCCACTGCTAGGATAGCCCTATACACAGTATGTGTATATCCCCAACCAGGTGATTCATCTGACTAACCAGCTGAGCATTTGCCAGTGTTTAAACAATTATTTGGCCTTCTCTCCTGACCCCTTCCAGGGAGTCTCTCTTACCTTACCCATGGAGGTCAAGCTACCACTGCTACTTACTTCACAACAATGTTACGTCCCACCCGTTGGTAGTACAGAGCACTGTTATAGATGGTGTGGCCGCATCCATAATATGACCAGGGCAGTTCAATGGTGGTGTAGTTGCCATTCCACAATGCATTGAGGTCCTGGTACTCCTTGATTATGTGTCCTGTTCACACAAAGTACAAAAGTTGAGTACCCACTCACTGAAATCCCTAGATTTTTCTAAGAATGCAATGTAGCAGTTCACATGTTGGTCTACTCTAGACCTAGGAAGCCAACTTCAGGTTCACCTCAGCTGATCTAATGGTATGTGGAAATGGCCTTGGGAGACAGTTGGGGGAACTGTCTGATAAAATATAGTTAGTTGCCATCCATTGTTTCTTGCCTTGCCAACCTATTTTCCAAAGCACCAGAAAGCAAGACAGGAAACAATGGATGGAAACTGCTCAAGGAATGAAGCAACCTAGAACTAAGGAGAGATTTCCCAACAGTGAGAACAATTAATCAGTGGAACAGCTTGCCTCCAGAAGTTGTGGGTACTCCATCACTGGAGGCTTTTAAGAAGAGACTGGGTAGACACTTGTCTTAGTGTCTCCTGCTTGAGCAGGGGGTTGGCCTAGAAGACCTCCAAGGTCCCTTCCAACTCTGTTATTCTGTTATTATTATTATTATTTATCTGGGCATGCTTCCTATGTGGGCTATCTCACAAGGCTGACAATCACAGAAACCCACTGAATGACTTATGGCCAAGTCAATCTCACATAGCAGAACCTACCAAGCAGATTGATTGTTATAGAGATAGAAAAGAAAGGAGATGCCTATATATAAGTTATCCTGAGCTCCTGGGGGAAAGGCAGGATATAAATCTCGCGAAGTATACATAGCTTGCCTACCAGGATTAAGCAGTTGATGTACATTTTCACACTGGCTAGCTTCACATATTTTACAAAGCTATGATTTGTCCAATAAGCCACATTTGATAGCATTTATGCCACACCAGAGATGCGCAATTCTGACAGGATACAAATCGTAAATGCTAAGCCATAAATCATAGGTGAGGTTTATCCATTACTTTTAACCAGGGTTTCTTGTATAAGTCCTGATTATCTGACTTCATGCAACATGCTAAGTCATAAATCATAGTTCACAAGCCCCAATGGATGGGCTCACTCAATATTTTAAGACAAAAATCAAATTATGGCTCAAGAACGATGCATCAGCCTAGTCAATGAATGCAAAGGGGGGAAATGAGCATCAGATCCATGGCTTAGAT
This sequence comes from Azemiops feae, assembly GCA_023970755.1. Classification (NCBI taxonomy): domain Eukaryota; kingdom Metazoa; phylum Chordata; class Lepidosauria; order Squamata; family Viperidae; genus Azemiops; species Azemiops feae. Next base: position 1,279,514 of record JALGBA010004163.1, read on the forward strand.
CACTACCTAAGAAATGTAACTTTTTTCCCCACTTTCTAAGAACAGCAGCATCAATGGGCAAGGTCTGCATTTGCCCGACCGTGTTTCCCCGAAAATAAGACCGGGTCTTATATTAAGTTTTGCTCCAAAAGGCACATTAGGGCTTATTTTCCAGTTAGGGCTTATATTCAGGGAAACAAGGTACTAAATGCGTCCGTCTGGCTGACAATCGTAACTGGGGCTTATTTTGGGGTTGGGGCTTATATTACAAGCATCCTGAAAGATCATGCTAGGGCTTCTTTTCCAGTTGGGTCTTATTTTCAGGGAAACACAGTATTTTCACACTTGTTAAGAATTTCTCTTCCTTTTTAAAAGAAGGGCACCCGGTATTTTTAATGCCTGAGTTTTGAAAAAGAAAAGGGGCTGTGTGTTAACATGATTTCTAAGCAGCCAAAGAGCCCTGGTGGCCCAGTGGTTAAAGTGAGTATTGCGGATAAACTCTGCCCACAGTCTGCAGTTCGATCCTGACGGGGCTCAAAGTTGACTCAGCCTTCCACCCTTCCGAGATCGGCAAAATGAGGACCCAGATTGTTGGGGACAAATAACACAAATAATGCTTCTATATTATTTTCACATTGCACACCACTCTTAACTATCCAGAGAGTGCTGTAAAGCGCTAGGGGGCGGTATATAAGCCTAAATGCTACTGCTGTTCTGAAAGCATAACTGGATATTCTGTTTTACAAGACCCAAGCAGGGAACTCCAGGTTTACCCGTAAAATGCTCAGCGACCCAAATCTTTTCACTGGTGCGGTTTCCGAGATCTACCATCCAGGCCCCGTAACTCTGCTTCAGTTTGACGATCTCTTTGGGGCTCCCAATTGACTCGATCATGTTTTCTAACAAGGAGAGAAGCGTCAGGGCAAGAGAAGAGCAGGCGGCAGGCGCCAAGAACTTTTCAAGAGGGATTTGGAAGGAATTACTGTACCGGGTTTTCTGCGCTGAGGGAGATGGGCTCGCTCTTTGGCTTTCCCGGCGAGGGTATCGTCATTTGGAATGCTGCAGGCCTCCCCTAAAAGAGGAGGGGCAGGAGAGAGAGAGGCAGAGATTGCAGCTGAACTTTCCCCCCCTCCAAAAAAAAAGGCATTGCTCCGTGATGCTAAAAAACATGATTTATTTAAAATGTTTTCTTTACCTCCAACCTTTCAAGTTTAAGAACTTGACATCTTTTATCAATGTTAATTGCTGATGATAGTCTATCTCGGGGGTCTTCAAACTTGGCAACTTTAAGACTTGTGGACTTCAACTCCCAGAATTCCCCAGCCAGCCATGTCCAACCTTGGCCACTTCAAGACTTGTAGACTTCAATGGCTGGCTGAGGAATTCTGGGAGTTGAAGTCCACAAGTCTTAAAGTTACCAAGTTTGAAGACCCCTGATCTATCTAATGCCTTTTTATACCATTCCTTATCACATCCACTTTGGGAGACACATTCTGGCCTATTTTGATGGTTATTTAGGAGCTCAAGGGTCCTTAAGTTACTACCAGTAGTCTGGAGGCCAAAGCTGATGAGCTGTGCACACACAATATACAACGCCAATCGTGTCTCAGCTCACAATCCAAAGGTTAAAGACTCCTGTTTACTCTTTCACCATATGAAGAAGTGAGAACTTCTTTTTCTTCATTACACAACCCTAGAAACTGGTGCTTATGGCGGATCTGGGAGTCTGGAAGGGAGTGATATTTCTCTTTCAACAGTTCTTTTCCTAGGAGGGCAGATCAAGGTTTTTATCTTTTTGTTTGGAAGAGTCAAGGCCCAAACTATCATTTGTGATGAGGACAAGAACAGGATTTGTGACTCGCCATAACCTTTAACGAAAAGAAGCAGAAAAATCTAAGGCCATCCATGTTTCCGTTGGAAATCATCCAAGCCCTAGAGATCAGTAAGCCCACAGATCTCAAACCAGAAGCAAACATCAGTCTTAGATAAGCTTTCCCACCCCACATGCCACCTTGAGTTCAGGGTGAAGAAGCCGTATTGTTTCAAGGAAGGCTCCCTGAATCCTACTGCCGCTACTTCATGGTACACAGCATTCTCTCCTTGTAAAGGAGCAGAACAGCCTGTAGATATGTTCTCCTTGAGCACTGGAATCCCTGCTTCTGTAGAAGAACATTGTCAAGTAGTCCCCTTCTCACAAAGCAGACTTTGAAGCATCCTTAGGTGTTGTGTGAGGTTGCTCTAAGTGTCAGCTCTTGTACTATCATCCAGACCTCCCTGGTTCTCCATTAAAACTGTTCTTCAGCCTAAAGGGATCGCTACATCCAATTCTGGGTTGGCACTTAAGATTCTTTCATTCTCACAAGTGAGGCTGGAGGTTCAGCCCAAATAGATTTCTACTGCTGGTGCTCTAACTTAGTTCAGACCCCTTCAAAGTAGGAGAAAAGTTAGTATGTGCAATCACAATTCTCTCACATCCTACCTCTGGTCTTCTCGGTCTTCAAAACTTGGTAGCTTCAAGCAAAAGAGGAAGAACTAGGGCAGAGCTGCTTTGAACCAAGGTAGATCATTCAGCCACACCTCTCAGTAGCCCCATCTTAACAGCAGCTCTCTGGAAGTTCACCCCAAAATGTTGTCCAACCCCTTCTTGGAGATCTCAAGGTTGAACCCGAGAGCATTTACTCATAAAGCCTGAGCTGGACCATTCACTAATGGGCCTTTCCTTCCATCAAATCAGATTCTCCAGAGTTCCATGCAAGGGTTTATCCAGCTTGTCCTGGAACTTGTCCCTGGGATTGAGCCTGGAGACAAAACTCTGTGCTCTGTTGCTCAGTTCCTAGTCTTAGAGATGGATTTAAGCACTGCTCTAGGTTCAGTTGAGTACTGACAAATCAAGGCTTACCTTGCAAATGACTACTCAAGTCCGTATCCATCCTCAATTATCTTCTCCTCCATCACATAAGATAAGACAGAAGCTAGACACAGCAGGAGATGGAACTAGTAGGGTGCCAGCTCCATGGTGAGCTAATCAGGCAGCCCCCAAAATAGTACATAGAGGAGAGGGTGAAAGCAAGATTTCCTCCCCCCCCCCAGCATCCTTCAAATGGCACGTTCTGTTCCAAGCATTGGAAGAGGGCCACGTACCCACTTCACAGGCTTGTCAGAAAATAAGCAGGGGGCCACCTTCAGAAAAAAAGACAAAAAAGGTGAGACCCACCAAAAATAGCAGAATTAAACTCAGCTTTTTTTTTTTTTTTTGGTGGGGTGGGGAGGGGGGCGGAGATACTTCACTGGAGCTACCTAAGGAATGATCCAGACATAGAAAGAGCAGAACTTAGTCAAAGCCTGGAAGGAGAAATAGCTCAAGGGGTTCATTTGCTCTGCCCTGAAGACAATAGTGTAGATCATCTGAACAACGGACTATCTGAACTTTGAATCAGAAATGAAATGGAGAGAAAAAGCAGCAGGTGACTTGTAGTTAGCATCCAGAAACACTCACCTGTGCATTCAGTGTTGTAGATCTTCTCCTCCTGGGACTTGGCTTTACGTTTTCCTGAAGTTCCTGGTGGTCCTGGTGGTCCCTGAGGTCCTGGAGGACCAGGAGGTCCTGGAGGACCGGGATCACCTTTCTCGCCTAGAAGCACCGATGAAAAAAAAGATGAGAAAGAATTACTTTTTCTGAGCAGAAGCTCAAGGTGACTCAGCAAACTTTGGAAGCTTTGCCTGTTGCTATAATCATCTCCTTTCCCTCCGTCCAGAATTCATCAGAATCCAGAGGCTGTCAGCATGAATAACAACAGTGTGGACCTCTCCACCACCATTAGGTCGGCTTCAAATCATCTCTGCTCCCACATGAGTTGTCTGAAAGCAGTGGACTCCAGGGCAACTCCAGAAAACCCCACTTTGTGAAAATGGGATCTTCTTCTGCTCTTAAGCTACTTCCAAAGAAGTTCTCAAAAGCTCTCTCTGAATCAGCTGTAACATCTTTCAGAAGAAGAGCATCCTGTCCTCAGAAAGGACCATCTGAACCCCACTCCCTAGCTCTAATTTCCCAGAAGTTGCCAACGGGTTTTCACTCAGGACCAATATTCCTGAGAATCTTATCCTGTGAGGTCAGCCACGTGCTCCACCACGCAAATCCCATGAAGGGGGAGAGTTAACAGTAGCCAAGAACTAGTACCTGCATTTATTTGTTTCCTCCTCCTTCCCAAATCCTTTCCCTTTAAGAATTTTTTGGTGATCCCTCCCTTGGATGAACAGCTGGATGTAAATAAGGGAGGACAGGTTGTTTCAAATGGATCCACTCTTCAGGACTGAGTCTTTAAGCAACAGTGAGAAAGGACCTTCTAGCACAGGGGTGTCAAACTCACCACGTCACATGATGTGTCACGACGTATCGTGATTTTTTTCCCCTTGCCAGAGCTGGGATGGCTGTGGCTTCCACATGACGCATCCGGCCTCTGGGCCAGCAGTTTGACACCCCTGTTCTAGCATGTTTGTGTCCAGCCCATGCTCATCTCCAAGCATCAGAGTCACTTGGTTGAGTTGGGTGGCTATAGAAATTGAATAAATAAATAAATATTTTTTTAAAAAAATCTTGGCTAGCCAGAATGAAGAACAAGCCTTCCCCACCCTGATGTCTTCCAGATGTGTTTCAATTACATCCTCTGAAGTCAGCACATCTGGAAGGCATCAACTTGGAAAAGGTTGGTTTCCAACTCAACCATCTTATGTTTTTTTTTACACCATAATTTCATCTTACCTTCTGAAGCCAGTTCGTTGTTTGTTTCTCCTTTGTCACCTTTGGGCCCTCTGGAGCCCTTTTCACCTCGTCCCCCCTCTTTTCCAGGTGCACCGATTTCACCAGGATCTCCTTTTTCACCCTTCTCTCCAGGGTCGCCCTTAGGTCCTGGAAAACACAGGAGAACATTAAACGCCACAAGAGAGAGGCAGCTGAGAATAAATGCAATCCAAAGGACTGGAGGAGGTGTTTACATAGACCCATAAAGGAGACATGAATTCAACCCCACCCAGCTTGCCCTGAGAGTATTCATTTATTTGTTTGTTTACAGTCAATACCAAGTCACAGAATTTTAAAAAACGGCATCCCATTAATACATATGTACGTAACAATATATACAGTACATGTACAAAAGGAAGAAACCCAATGAAATTAATGATTCCTTGAAGGTGTCTATGGAGATTCTCAATAATCCAGGTCATGGTTGTCCCAAAGGTGTTTTTTCCAAAAGGCAACTGGACTTTTTTGGTTTTTCCCTTGAAAACGTTTTGCTTCTCATCCAAGAAGCTTCTTCAGAACTGACGAAGCATCTTGGATGAGAAGCAAAATGTTTTCAAAGAAGAAAAACCAAAAAAGTCTTGGTTTGCCTTTTGGAAAAAGCACCTTTGGGACTCCTTGAAGGCATCAAAGGGCTTCTGTAAGCTAAGGCTACCCATAAACAATTTGCTACTGCCTTGAAAACACCCAGGTGTTAATCACTCAAACTCCTCATCATGAGGAGCACATATTCAACATCCAATGCTATGTCTAAACCAGATTCCAACTAAGTTGGAAGGAAGGAAGGAAGGAAGGAAGGAAGGAAGGAAGGAAGGAAGGAAGGAAGGAAGGAAGGAAGGAAGGAAGGAGGGAAGGAGGGAAGGAAGGAAGGAAGGAAGGAAGGAAGGAAGGAAGGAAGGAAGGAAGGAAGGAAGGAAGGAAGGAAGGAAGGAAGGAGGGAAGGAAGGAATCTAATTCCGTACAATGCAACAATCTAGTCTGAAAAGATCTGAGACAATGTGGGTTGTCAATATCAGCCCTACTTAAGCCTAGGGGGGAATAAACAAATCGCCAGATATAATTTGCCTGAAGCTCCTCAATGGCTCCATGGATTAAGCTGGTGCAGAGAATTTCGATCAATTTCATCATTCATGTTTCGTGAGTATACCTGTTTTCCCTCTTTTTCCTGGTTCACCCCTTTCTCCAGGGATACCAGGAGCACCATCAGATCCATTCAAACCAGGCAATCCATCAATTCCAGGGGGACCTGATGAAGGCAAAGAATATTTTTTAATGTTTTGTCTCTTCCCAGCAGAAAATCAGACACCGAAAGACAGAAGGAGTTATTTCCAAGTGAAGATTCTCACAGGATCATGTTAGGGCTTCACAAATAATGGTCGGAGGGGAGGCGCAGGAGAAAAGGACCCATTTCTCCATCACCACCAAGGTCATCTGAGCAGGTTATTGGCCCCCAATCATCTGGTTATTGTATCAGGCTAAGCCATGGTTTGTTACATTGCACAAACTCATCGGATTCACATGCAGAGCACATCAAACCATCAACCATGGTTCAGCAGTTGTAAGGCTTTGATTTACACTAAACCAAAAGCAAGTTTAGTTATGATCAAACCCAACCATGGTTCAGTAACATTATTCTTATTTTTGTTTCAGTTAATTCTACTAACATCCAAGGCTCATTCTGGAGTTGCAAGCGGCCAACTCTAGCAAAATTTCCAATTGGGAATTCAGCAAAGGGGAAATAAGAGAGGAATGAGAAACAAAGTGAGAAAGCCCGATAAAGAGAGGAGGACTTTAATACTGGTTTTTTTTCCCCAGTAAGACCAAGACAATAGAGCCAGAAAAGAAAATATATATTACCTGGTAATCCCGGTGGACCTAAATAGAGAATAAAACAAAGAATTACAAATAAAGACTAAGCGTAAGGTAAAGGTAAACGGTAAAGGTTTCCCCTCTCCAGTAGTGTCTGACTCTAGGGGGCAGAGCCAGCATTGTCTGAAGACATTTTCCATAGTCATGTGGCCAGCATGACTACATGCCAAAGGTGTATGGAATGCTGTTACTTTCCCACTGAAGTGGTACCTATTTATCTATTCACATTTGCATGCTTTCAAACTGATAGGTTTGCAGGAGCTGGGGTAAGTAACAGGAACTCACCCCATCATGTGGCACTCGGGTCTCAAACCTTTCCAGCTGACAAGCTCAGCATCTTTAACCACTGAGCCATCGCTTAACTTAATACTAAACCAAGAATGCAAGGCTTGGATGTAGGACTATGCCAACATCTTACAGAAAACAAGAGAAATATTTTAATGAGCACAACCAGGTTCAAGAGCCATCTAAACTCTGGGTACACCTTACCCACTCAAGCTAAGGACATACTGTTCACTACCGTTGAAAGAGATCAGGATGGGGTACAGCATATATCCAAGGAGAATTCATTCTTTCCTCCCAGACTATCATCACTGACATTCTTACCTGTTAAACACACTCCTTTTGTGCTGTTGCACAACTCGAGCATTACCCGGACCTAAAAGTAGAAGACATTTCAAAGGTCACCTTTGAAAGATGTGTACTTTGCACAGAAATTTTAGAGAATTTAAATTTGGATTCCTAACACTGAAATAATTTTAACAGTTGTAGATCTGGGGTTGTAATCTTGTGATCTTTTCTGACTCCTGTTTTGTACCTTTTTGGGGGGGGGAAAGAAAAGAGTATAAATAACATAAAGAATGGCTGTCAGGTTACAGCACTGTTCAGACTTTCAGTAGAAAATTCCAGCTCAGAAAGACACATGCCCACATTTAATGCATTTCATCCTAATTTTAATTCCTAGCAAGCACAGTTTAAGATTTTTGTGAGCCTAAAGCTCTGGCAGGCTTCTGATTGTAGAGTTTCTGCATCATGCTGACAATGAGGAAAAATGCTTTCTAAAATCCTATTTTTTTTCCCCATTCATGGCCACCCCATATGATCGGTCGAGACCTTCAGGAAGGGAACAAGACTGTTCTGTGCAAACAATATTGCTTACACTTAAGAGAAAATGCAATGTCCCAAAGGATGACAAACGGAGCCTGTGTTCCAAGACGTGACCCAGACTAACTTTCAAAGTGAGGCCATGGGTTGACCTTCCCCTGTGAGGCCATGGTGGAGAGACCAGGAAAAGAAAGTAAGATTGTTTTAAAAGCAGTCATTAGCGATTAGGGACAATCTACTTCCCATACTCTGTCCAGCCCAAGCATATAAAATCTATCAACTTTCCAGTGTTGTGACTTGTGTTGTTGTAGAACATGGCGTTCTGTAACCTCCAACCTAAGCCCTTCTTTGCCCCTGCAAGTTGCAATCTAGAGAAGAACAGAAGAACAGAGGTCCCTAATGTTGATTGGTGGAGTTGTAAAGGATGCTATGATAGGGAAGTGGTCCTTCAAATATTTGGAGCTCAAGTTGGGTTTGAAAGATAATAATCAATAACTTGCAAAGGACTCAGTATTCCTTCAGAATTAGTATGAAGGAATTCCTTCAAGAATTCTTAGAATGAAACCATCCAGGCCTTTCCCATAGGTGCCTCTATGTCTGTGGACTTCAATTGCCAGAATTCTCCAACCATAGCCTCACCTGATTCAAGTAATACTGAGAAATAACATTGGGTATCCTCAACATAATGAGACACCCTGGTTCATATCCAAAAGTGACTCAACCAGCACATTCATCTCAGTCAAGAATACATCACCTGTTTCTTCAGGATCACCTCTATAACCCAGCACCAAAGCCTTGGATACGAATCCTTCGACCAATGTTTCTCAACCTTGGCAATTTTGAAGTGTGTGGAAATCAACTCCCAGAATCCCTCAGCCAGCAAGATTGTAAAAAATTTAAGTCTACACTTCTTAAAGTTGTCAAGGTTGAGGAACACTGCCTTAAATCCTTTCAAAAGATGCTGCCACTGGTACTTGGCTATGATTGCATGAGATCATGAATGTACAAGGTACAATCATATAAGTGCATTTAACTGGACCTGAAAATAAATTAAAGCTTGTTTAGCCCTGGTTTCATCCATTTCTTTGTCCTGTCTCTGCTCACTTTTGAGTCTGGCCCAGTTTGAAGCATTCAAAGGCCAAAAATGGAGTCCACCTTGAAAAAGTTGCCCATCTTCATGTAGATCTCCCAACATGGAAGCTTGTAGGACCATACAGCTTCAATGCTGTTCAACTAAGGAGGCGCCCATCTGCAAGCAACAGGTAAGAATGGAATATTAGCCTCCTTGAACTTCAATTCTCCACCCACGGAGAAGACAATATAGTGTGATTGAGAAAAATCAAAACTGGCTGAAAAATTAGCAGAAAAAAAAGCAGTGGGGTCCTCCAATGTTGGTCATTCATGGAGAGCCCAAAACCTGTTTCAGAATCTTGGACTGTGGGCACCTTAGAACAAAAACAATTATGCATTAATGCAAGCTTGATTCAGTGAATAAGAAAAATGAATGGCAGCAGCCTGGATGAACGTCGAATCCCAAATGTCCAACGTGTTCCTTCTGCTCTGCACCCTGGGTTTTTCACTTTATCAACAATGGTTAATCATACCGATTTTGGTATTTATTTTTGTTTCATAGTCCACCCTCATCCAGTCTCAAAGCATGCCTGATTGTGAAGACAGGGACACCCTTTGCCTCTCTTCCCCACACAGCAAGGTTTAAAGAGAGATTAATTGCTCAGTTATTGCACCCAAAAAAAGACGAGGAAGCTATGAGTCATTAAGAGAAAAAGCAAAGAGGAGGAGGCAGAAATTGCATCTTCTTGCATTACTTTGGCAGGGACAACCAAGTCAGAAAAGGCCCCTAATTTTTCCTTCTTCGGGTATTTATCTCCGTCCGAAGATCCAGCCCCCAAACTGCTATTGAAAACACAATATTGAAAATGTGAGACGCAAGCTTTATCCTATGATCCCCTTGCTCTGTGATAAAGCACAGCATAGAGCTAAACGTGCAAAACCTAAAACAGGATTGCAGGGGAAGTCTCTTTTCCACCAAGCACAATCCACAGCCTGCATAGACTCATCCATGCAGCTTGCTTAGAAATTATATGGAACGGGGGGGGGGAGGGGAGGAAAGGATATCACTGCCTCTGAGATTATTATTCTCTGTTCACAACAAGGTAAAGTCACAGCTGCCAGTTCTTCAGCTTGTGTTGGCCTTCATCGAGTTCCTCCCAAGAACCTAAAGTATTGGTGTAGTAGACAAATGGATTCCAGCAGTGGGCCATTTTGCCATTGGGAGGTGGAAATTTTGTCAATGCACAGATTTTCTAAGTGCCTTCTAAGACAGGGGTGTCCAATCTTGGCAACTTTAAGACCTGTGGACTTCATGGCTGGCTGGGGAATCCTGGTTAGTTGAAGTCCACAAGTCTTAAAGTTGCCAAGGTTGGATGCCCTTTCTCTAAAATATTTTTAGTATGGCACCCAATATGTCAATAACCACTGGGACACCATGGTCGATTCATGCCATAATCTTTCAATTTCAGTTCAGATCTTGATACTTTATGATCTTCTCCAATTCTTTGTCTTCGATTCTACTATCCTCTAGTATTGCCAAGGTTAGAGGGATTTTCTCCATGACAATCTCACCTGGTCCTTCAGCTCTTCCATTGTGCTGAGTCTTACTGCTGGACATCCTCTTCTTTTCTTTCCTGCCATCTTCCCCACTAGTAGAACCTTCTCCAGAGACTTGGGTCTTTGAATACTATGTCCATAATATGAAGATTTGAGCCCATTTATTTGTCTCTTGAGTGTCTCCTCAAGATACTGTGTATCTCTTCAAGATACTGTGTATCTTGAACCATCTTTGCTGACAATTTTTTAAAGCAAATGCCATTGATTTCTTAATGAGTATGGATTGCTTACAGGTTACTTACAATTTTCTTCTAGGAAATCAACACTAATGATCTAACACAAAGCCAAGATGTAAGAAAGAACATACTGACCGTGTTCTTCAAAGCAATCCTGGAAACGAGACTCTTGTGCTGAAATTCATCACTACAGTCAACCTTCCTGCCTAACCGCTGTCTCTCCAGCACAGAACAAGCAGTCCTAAGCAAGTGTCTTCAAGGGTGGCCAGACTCTCATCTGGAGAATCAATCTAACTATAATTATATATATATATATTCTCTCGAACTGGAATATCTCCCCACCCATCTTTTGGAGCTGGTGAAGCTCCAGTGGTGTATGGCCGCTGCTTATGCTGGCGAGAAGTTGGAAGGATTTTTGGAAAGCATTTCAATTAGTGATTTTCAAGCTCAGCAGCTTTAAGATGGGTGGACTTCAACTCCCAGAATTCCCCAGCCAGCCATACTGGCTGGGGAATTCTGGGAGGTGAAGTCCATGCCTCTTAAGTTGCAATGTTGGAGAAACACTGATCTAAACCAATTCCAATAGATAAAGGACAATACTCTTGTTATATCCATCAGATGTGAGAGCTTCCCTTCTCAAAGTTAACCTCTCTAGAAAAGGAAGAAGAAAAGCTCCAGAAACTCAGCCAGACTCTTCCCACAGCTGTGGCCACCCTCTGCCCTGTGGAGGAGGAGTCTAATAATGTCTTTATTTTTAAATCACATCGAGGGCGTTTTTAATTTCAAATGGTGCACTGAGTTTAGGTGCTTCTCTTGAGAAGCAGGACAGAAAGGATGCTGACAAGTAGATCGGCACAATCTCAGAATTCATGAGTTTCATCATGCACAACATGTCATCCTCAGGCAGAGGTTTCAACTGCTGCAGGACAGCAGAGATTCAACAGGTGCAGCTCAGCTGAGGGAAGTGAGCCCCACCCCCTGTTCCTCAGTTGTTAAGACCAGCATGGAAGATGAGGCAAAGTCTTTTGTCAAATGTGGTTGGAATCCAGGATCTTCGGAGAGTTGTTTTTTTTCCTGTAACAATGTAGGAGACAAAGTAGGTTGTCTTTTTCCAGAATATTTTTCAATCCAGACTCTAAACTTTGCAAAGGTCCATAAAGTGGCTTTCCCAGTAGTAATGTACGGCTGTGAGAGTTGAACCATAAGGAAAGCTGAGCACTGAAGAATTGATGCTTTCAAATTGTGGTGCTGGAGAAGACCCTTGAGAGTCCCTTGGACCACAAGGAGATCAAATCAGTCAATCCTAAAGGAAATCAACCCTGGCTGTTCTTTGGAAGGACAGATACTGAAGCTGAAGCTCAGATACTTTGACCACCAAAGGAGAAGAGAAGTCTCCTTGGAAAAGACCTGCTGTTGGGAAAGATGAAGGCAAAAGGAGAAGGGGACGACAGAGGATGAGATGGTCAGATAGCGTCATTGACACAACGAATATGAATTTGGGAAACTCAGAGAGACAGTGGAAGACAGGTGTAGCCTTGCATTCCATCATCCATGAAGTCACGGAGTTGGACACAATTTAGCAACTGAACAACAAAAACCTCGGTTCTTCTGGTGGTCTCCTTTCCAAGTCCTAACCATACCTGATTTGGGTGGGTTTTTTTCCCCAAGACTCTCAAGTCAAAGTTGGCCACTGCCGACATGGTTGAGGAACACTTTCCCCCAAGACATGAAAGAGATTGACCTGATTGGGTTTCTAGAGCTGGTTCAAGAACCCAAGTCTTCTCCTTAGTTCACAAATACCCTTGGAAGAAATCCCAGAGCTGTCCGGACTCCTTGAACAATTCCTCCATCCCTACTCAAGAGAGGGCAGGGTCGGCAACTGTCGCCCACCAGAAAGATGCAAAGTTAAAGGAAAACCGCCCCACCCGTAGCTTTTTTTCAAGACTCTCAAGTCAGAGTTGTCCATATGCTGTTGAGAAACACTTTCTCCAACCCCTGAAAGCGAATGACCTAATTGGGTTTCTAGAGCTGGTTCAAGAACCCAAGTCTTCTCCTTAGTTCACCATACCCTTGGAGAAGGTTGGGAGTGGTCCCGGAGCTGTCCGGACTCCTTGAACAATTCCTCCATCCCTACTCAAGAGAGGGCAGGATCGGCAACTGTCGCCCACCCGAAAGATGCAAAGTTAAAGGAAAACCGCTCCACCCCCACCAGCTTCGGGCCCCACTTGTAAGCCCAGGAACACCCACACACACACACACAAGCTCCCCCCCCCCGTGACCTCCCCAGCGCGCCCCTACCGGCACCATGGAGTAAGTCATCAGCATGAGCATGTCCTCGCTCTCCGCTCGGAGGTGACCCTTGGCGAGGCCGCGCCGCCGCTGCTGGCTCCGCTTGGCCCGTCCAGCCGCCGGGACGGCGCCGTCGGTTGGGGCGGTGGGCGCCAGCACGGCCCGGAGCGCGGCCGCGGGCCCCCCGGAGGAGGGCGGCCCCCGCAGCTGCCTCGCCTCCGCCTGCAGCTCCCGCAGCGCCGCGCTCAGCTCCCGCCACTGGGCCAGCAAGAAGAGGGTTCCGACGGCGCTCAGCGCAGAGATCAGCCCGGCCGCCGCCAGAGCGCAGCGCAGTGCCCGGCCAGCCCCGCCGCCGCCGCCTCCCTGGCCCTGCATCGCGGCTTTTTGCCCCGGGCGCCGGCCGGGAGAGGCTGTGTCTGCGCGTCCCGGGGCGGGGAAGCTGCTGCGGCTCGGCCCCGGGGCGGCTCTTAGGGCCCGTGGGCGGCTGAGTCACCCGGGTGCCAGGAGCACCGGCCGGGGTAGCTGCGCAGGGTTGGAACGGGCACGGATGCCCGGCAGCCCACGTCCCTTCCCGGCTGCAGAGGCGCGCGCAGGCCGGGCGCAGGAGCCCTCCGGGAAACCAAAGTCCGGCTGCTTATATGGCCGAACTTGCTAAGGATGAAAGCCCGGTCGGCGCTGTAAACCATGGTTGGCTGAAGAACTGTGGTTTGTCGAGATTGGGTTCCCACGCTAAGCAGGGTTTAGGAGTCGCCACGGCTGGGGACTTGCCGCGGGCTAAGCACCAACCGAGCAAACCTCCTTAGAGCAGGGTGTGAAGGGTCCTTGCAGCAAAGTAATAAAAGGCGAATGTTTGTAGCTCAGGGTTGAAGTGAGGGGTCCCGGGTGCTCTCTGAGCGTTCTTGTTTTCTTGCAGACGTTTCATTACCCAGACTAGGTGCTAGTGAATCTAGCACTGGTGATTTGGGTAACGAAACGTCGGCAAGAAAACAAGCAAGCTCAGAGAGCACCTAGGACCTCCCAGCTCTCCTCCTCCTCCTCCTCCTCCCCCTCTCCCTTCTAGCACTGATGATGTTAGCTAGTTTGGGTAATGAAACGTCTGCAAGAAAACAAGCAACTTGGAGAGCACTAAGGACCACCACCCCCCTCAGCAAACTAAGCAGGAGAATATGTGCTGGTTTGTTTTCCTCACCTTTTCAATGATTACAAAGACTAAAATGCTGCTTGGCTGGTTCTCTTGCTTCTCTTGCACAAACATTATCTGATCTCCTGGGTCAGCTGAGAAATAGACTCCAGGGCTTGAGTGGAGCTGACTTTGGGTTAAGTGTGTAGAAAATGATAGCCAAAAGGAAACGTCTTCAGTAAGTTGAAGCATAGCAGTTGGAGCGTAGCAGGAGGCAAAACAAGTCTCCATCTGTAGCGTGCAGAGGAAGAGCTGGGCTATTTAAAAAGGTGTGGTTGTTGCGGATTCAAGAACCATTGCGAGTGAACCAATTCTGCACAATCAGTTTAAAGCTGGACCCAGACAGACACTGAACCTTAAATAAACCAGCTCTGTTTTAGACTGGCATATTTGAGCCCAGCGTGCATGGATAATTTGCGAGTCACTATGTGGGATAGGTAGCTATATGAATATGGTAAATACGTTTTGTTGATTTCCCTTAGGATTGACTGACTGGATCTCCTTGCAGTCCAAGGGACTCTCAAGAGTCTTCTCCAACAAAATAAATGCAGGCCTAAATAAAATAAAACTTTATCAATGAGTCCATGTTACCCCTCCTCCCACAAAATCAGGAAAAATAAGTTTGTGTGTGTGTGTTCAACTCATTACTGGACTTGCCTCAAAGTCACCCAATGGGCTTCATCTCCCAGGTGGGACTAGAACTCACAATCCACCTGTTTCTAGCTCAGCACCCTAACCACTACACCAAATAGTGTCTATATTAAACTTGTACAAAGAAAGTGTATAGCTTTGGCCATAGAAATGCTAGACATACTTTAAGAAAACTAGATTCAAGTCGACAACCTTGTTGGGTAACCTTGAACTGGCCACTATCCATAGCCTGCTTCATACAGTGGCAGATAATTCAGAGCGATTCCCAATTCGTTGGCTGGATTGACGCATGGACCTAAGCCATGGTTTGTGGAATAAGCCACAATTGCTAGTTTTAACCATGACTCAAAATCAAAGGCAGATGAGCCAAGCATTTGGAGCTCTTTGGAGAAGCTCGAGGATGGTTTATGCCTGTGCTTAAGCCAACATGTCTTTGTTCATTTTGGATTTTAGCCTCTTGGAAGGAATCCAGCCAATGGAGGGTAATTCTGTAAATCAAAGCCAATTATACCTTCGCACTGTGTGCACAGTGAGCAATCAAGCGACACATAATCAAATGTATCCACTCTGTACTCCTGGGCCAATAATGGACTGTGCTATCTCTGCATCAATAATGAAACGATTATGGAAAAAAATATACGAAAAAGAACCTTATTATTTCACTAGATACATCGTGCTACCAAAAGTTTGCTAGAGAGACATCTTGCAATCGGGAGAAAAAGACAAACATCTAAACCACAACTTTTCTTTTTGAAAAAGACCCTGACAAAATGTGTAAATGTATTTTTAAACAATAACCCTAGGAAATCAATAAGATGGACACTTCTTTGAGGTATCGACCGAAAGGGCTATAGAGACGAGATGGAGGATAGAATATGCATAGGTCCAAACAGTCAAAATGGCAGCCTAAACAATCCAATCAAACCCCACCCCCACCCCCTTTAATGGGGGTTGTGCATGCAACACCTGTAAAAAAGGAGGGGGTTGCTTTTGCACAATCCTGGGCTGCCATCTTACGCCTGCTTGACTCTAGATGTCCCAGGCTGCCGAAACAAAATTCTTGACAAGAGAGAAGGTTTCTGAAATCCAGAACAAATCTAGAGTGATCTAGAACAAAACTCATCAAAGCAAGACTTCGCCAACTGAGCCAAGTCCGGCCAGCAAGAAGGTAACAAACCAATTTCTTTCTTTTTTTTAAACAATAACACACCTGGTTGATTTCCCAATGAAATTTCAAGCATTCCCACCAAATCATGTGTACTGTGCATACCAAGTACAAGGAGATTTGCAAATCTTTTGGAGAAACCGCAGTAGCCGTTTCCTTCCTTTGTGTGTGTTTGTGTGTGTGTGTGTGTTTGTGTGTGTGCATGACAAGAGTTCCTTGGACCGGACTCCAGTACGACACAAAACAAGCCGTTCAATAGCACAAGTGCCAGGAAAACAAACTCACAAAAAAAAACCGGGCACGCAGAAAATGAAAGAAAACGATCGTCTCATTGGCCACCGACGGATGCTTCCCCCAGAAAATTCTGCTGAATTTCTTTGAACAACCACGAGATTGTTTCTGGACAGGAAAAATGAATCAGAGGAGAACCCAGAGGGAGCAATCAACGTGAACGAAAGGACATGATTCATGTGAATGAATCAAGTAGGACGAAAAGAGAGTGATGGGAACAAGCTATCCATTATGCAAGCCGACACTTGGGCAAATGGGGCTGCTCTAATATAGGAGATGAAAGCAATTGATGTGACTTTTGTGTGGTAGAGTCTAAGGCTTCTTCCCAACTGTGACCTGCTTTATGGATTGCAAATGACTCATAACAACCCGGCCTGAGGATCTGTAGCTGTCATCAGGTCTCAACTGCTCTGTGTTGAGGACATCAATGGGGAGCAACTGAAGGTGATCTCATATTGTTTTATAAAGAGTTGTATAAAGAGTGAGAATATTCCCACTTAGCTATGAAAATCAATGGTTGACCTTGTACCCACTCTTGGTTGAATTAACACATTTCACCAAGCCATTGGTTAGTTTGGCGTTGGTTTAGCAAGTTGTAAGGACCACCGTTTAGACATTATGGTTTGCAAATTATGGTTTATAATGGAGTAAGTAAAGGTAAGGAGTCCCTGAGGATTTTACTCCGCTAGTTATTGTCAATTGTAGGGGATGGTGCTCATCTCCGTTTCAAGGCCATTGACCCCAGCACTGACCAAAGACATTTCTGAGGTCATCTGGCCAGCATGACATCACAGAATGCTGTTTCCTTCCCATTGAAGTGGTACCTATTTATCTACTCACATTTGCATGCTTTCAGACTGCTAGGTTCACAGGAGCTGGGGCCAGGACGGGAGCTCGCCCATGGCAGGCATTCGGGTCTCAAACCTGAGCTGCCAGCTTTCCAGTCGACCAGGCTAGCATCTTAACCACTGAGCCTCCATGCAAATGTACAAACGGAGTACAAAGCCAAGCATCAACCATGATGGTGCAACAAAATATGTGAATCCAATCAATTCGGTTCCTTTGAAAAATCACATTGTCTGCAGAATTTATTCTTTGTAGACCAACATTTCCTACCTGATATTATTTTTTTAAAAATCCCTGGGAAGTTTGCAGGCTTCTAAAAAAGGCCCCCACCAAAATATTAGCTTTTGTCATTATCGCTCCAGCACTGGAGATTTTCAAGAAGAGACTAGACATTCACCTGTCTGAGACGGTATAGATTCTCCTGCTTGAGCTGGGAGCTGGACTAGAACACCTCCAAGGCAGGACAAGAAGCAACTGATGGAAACTAATCAAGGAGAGAAGCAACCTGGAACTGAGGAGAAACTTCCTAACAGTGAGGACAATTAACCAGTGGAACAGCTTGCCTCCAGAAATCGTGGGCGCTCTATCCCTGGAAATTTTTAAGAAGAGACTAGACAATCACCTATCTGAGACGGTATAGGTGCTCCTGCTTGAGCAGGGGGCTGGACTAGAAGACCTCCAAGGTCCCTTCCAGCTCTATTCTATTCTATTCTATTCTATTCTATTCTATTCTATTCTATTCTATTCTATTCTATTCTATTCTATTCTATTCTATTCTATTCTACAATCTATTCTGTTCTGTTCTGTTCTATTCTTTTATTCTAAAGATGCCTTTAGACCATACATACTCATAGGTAGACTTGGAAAATAATGATGAGTGATTGAACCCCTTTGTATGAAAATGTTCCTGCCCAAAAGAAAAGAGGAATTCATTTGACTTTTTGAGACTCATGATAGCCCTTAAAGTGGCCTGTCTTCAACAATTCGGAATGCCAATCCTGCCCAGTCACTTCTGATGTAACAGACACAATTCCATTGGTACCCAGGGCAGCCAAATTTTGCACTGTTTCTCCTTTACAATAAATTAAGATACCTTTGTTGGCTCAACAGGGTTTAGAAAGAATCCTTGTTCTGTATTTTTTGCTTCTTTTAACTGTTTGCCTGAAATGAAGAAGAGAAGATATTTATAGAAAGAAGGGGGCAAGGAACTTAAGCTATCTTTATCATCCTGCCCACCATAGACACTGCATGCCAACCGTTTCCCTGTGCCCACCCCACCCCCAACCACCTGAGAATGGACATATCTGATTAGAAAAGGAAAAATACTAGCTAAATTACAGACGTTATCCTCTTGCCAGCATTGAAATACTTAGACAACATTACACTTGGCTTAGGAGAAACCAAAAGATAAGAGATTTTTCTAGCTAAAAATATTAATACACAATTCACACCTATAGACCCCACATCAAAGCACACTCATAGGCTGCTGGGTACAACACAGTATCCAGTACTGTATATCAGTAAAGTCTATAAGGTGCACTAAGCCATGGTTTACTGAAGTATACTACCTTTGGATTTACCTGCAAAGATGAGTCATAAAGGTGTGGTTTTGAAACCACAAGGGACGGGGTTAAAAACGCTGTGCACAAACTTTAAGATTTGCACGAGACATTAAACTCAGTTTTCAAAAGAGCTGGGTTTCAGTATCAGGTTAGGTAGAAAAACAAGCTAACAAACAAGTAGGACTCAAATTTAAAGCTAAGCAAAATCAATATGTTGTACACATACACCTGCTGTGTCTGTAACCATTACGATTAATCTTCTTGTGTGAACCATTCCATTGTTTTTGTATTGATCCTAAATCTAAGGCATGCTATTATATGTGTGTGTGTGTGTGTATGTTTGTATAATATACTTATTCCATAGACTGGCTATCCAATCATCTTCTTTCTCTTCTAGGAAGACATATCAATGCTTATTTCAAACACAGCAATCATTTCTTAATTTGTATCTATTACGCTGCTAGCTGCAAATTCATACAAATCAGCATCTTCAATTTGGAGGTAATAGATTTTCTTTTTTAAAAAAATAGCAGGGGTGTTAGATGCTTTCAGCAGGAGACAATGAAAGGGGATGTACTGTAACTGATGTGAGGCTAAACTTCACTCCCTGGATGTTTTCCCAGGTTTTTTTTTCCCCTTTTCCTTTCCTTTCCTTTCTTTCTTCTCTCCAAGCTGGTCCAGCCAATTGGCTTCCTTGAGAGGCGCTTGTAACTTCATCCCTTTGTAAGCTGAAAATAACAAGTAGGAGTCAGCGTTGAAAGATTGCTGGGAAGAAAGAATGGAATGGTGGAGGTTTTCCAGAAGAATAGTTAGTTTCATTCAAACATTGCCCAGAGCTACAAGTGAATATCTGAATACATTCTTGGTGTCTTGGTGGAGAAAAGTGTCCTGCTTTGCGCTCAACAAGTGTTACTCCCCTCTGTGTGTGTATTGTGTATATGTACACAGAGAAAGAGTCTCAAAACTGGACGTCCCTTCAGAAATTGTTAATTTTTTAGCCACACCTTCACCAAAATCAGGAAACTTATATTGGCCGAAAACTGAAACTGAAACTACATTCAGCCTAGCATATTGTGTGAATGAATCCCACAGGTTCAGTTCCTTGTGTCACGAGGATGCAGAAAATTGGGTTAATTGGAGAAACAATGGTTCATTTCATGAGAGATAATGCGTCATCTGTACTCAGCCAACCACAGCAAAAAAAAAAGTGAAATTAACAATCGGAATGATAACTAATTTATAATATTTGAAATATTTCTCTCCCTCCCTCTTCTGCCCAGCAGGAAAGCAGATCACACATCTAAAAAATATCATATCCTACTGTGAGTCATTGTACCGTATCTTGGGATTATTTGAATAAAAAGCAATGCATTTAGATAAAGTTAAGCAATGCAATAATGTTTTTTTTTAGGCAAAGAAGAGAGGACTACTTTTTTTCAAGACCTATAGATCTTTCTGTCATTAGAAATACATTGAAGTTGATGTTTGGGTGCTCTGTCCTAAGGAACAGTAGTGAAATTCTAGGTGCTATCCCCCAAAAGACCATGTCTCTTTCATAACTCTCTTCACTTCCAAAAGGTCTTGAAAGCAGGCCACAAAAATGCTGTTAGCAAGAGAGAATGTTCCTGGTCATGCAGAGACCAACAGAACAGGACCTTGGATAGCTCCCAAGAAACTGCTGGGAGGGATTTCTCCTAATGGACTTGGCCAGGAATTGGCCAGGAATCAAGCATTATTACCATCACCACCATCACCATCACCACCAAAATCATGGAGCATTCCTACAACACTCTGAGATCAAAGAAAATATTATAATTATAGCTAAGGTCTTAAACAGGGATAGATTGATCTTTCTTTGAAGACCTTTCTTGAGAACTTTCTACCACATGGTGCTAACTCCCAAGAGCTGATGACTCTGGTGCCAAGCTTTTCATGCTCTTTGTAAAGGAAAAGAAAGCCCAGGCCAACTGCAAAACTCCAGGATATTCACAGCTAAAGGGCAAAGAGATGTATGAGTAAAGTGAAGAGAAAGGTCATGTCTCCTTCAGGTCACACTCAACGTATGGTGATTTAATGGACACATCCATGTAGCTTACTTGGAGACAATAGGGAGATTGTTTTCAGGCTGTTTAGAATGTATCTTGGTGGTATCAGAATGTCAACATTTAACCGAAACCATCCTGCATATTTTCAAATAGGGTATAGGATCTCCCGTTTGAGCAGCGGGTTGGACTAGAAGACCCCCAAGGTCCCATTCCAACTCTGTTACATTTAACAGAATAACAGAGTAGGAAGGGACCTTGGAGGTCTTCTAGTGAAAAAGAGGAATAGGAACATGGAGAATTTTATTTTTCCAAGAGAGCTGAGTACATTTGGGAACCAGTCTGTGCCTACTAGATTCCCTGTGAATTGCAGTAGGCAGTGGAAACATCTTGCTTATTCTGGAATATGGTTTTATTTTAGTGGGCTTCTCTGCAGGACAAGCTGCTAAAGGTACTCTGGATCCGGCCCAATCCAAATGCATCGGAGAAGAATCATCCTCCTATGAAAAGTTGGGGAAAATTTGCAAACTGCCAAGCAAGGAGGCCTTAACGAGGTTGTGAATCCAAGAGCTGCTGGCACCAAGAGTACACAACAGTCCACAAACTGAACTAGAGATAGGTGTTATTTCTCAAAATGCTTCACAACCTGCAGTGGCATAGTTTTAGTTTGTAGCTGATGGGAACTCTGGATTGTTAATAGCAACAATTCCTTAGAAGAAGAAGGAAAACGTCATAAGATGATAGTAGCCCAGATTGAATCACCCAACCTTAAATTTGCTGGATGGACTTGACACTGGATAGAATGAATTTTATTTCCCCTGGAACATAGCAGGTGAGAAAGCTATTTCTTTTTCAACTGTGCTGATAATTAGACCCTATTAAATAGTATTTCCCAAGGACTGATTTCATAGTTTTGCTCACTGGTCAAGAATGGATCCATAGTCAAGTTTGGAAAAGGGGGGGAAAAAATCATGCAAGCCAGAAAGACAACTCTCATGATAATAATCTTTTTTTTAAAAGAGTGGGTAAAAATGTGTTATAAAAGGCAGAAGCTAGTGTGGTTTGTTTCTTGGTGGCTTAACAAGTCGTGTGAATCCAGCTGCTGAGGTTTAGAGCCATATGTTGTGGCTTAGCAGGCTGTGTAAACGAAACCAAGGGTGTGAGAATCTTGTTGTGATGAAATTGGTCCGAGGGGTGAAGAGTTTTATAATAGTTTTTATTTAATCTTTATTTATCTTTCCAATTTTGGGGACCCCAATGCAATCCATAGATTCTAGGCTAGACTCTGAGGTATTTGTTTTACAAATGCGCAAAGATACAGAAGCAAAAAAAAAAAAAAAACCCAGAAAGAGATACAATTGCTAAAAAGTGACAGAAATAGTCAAGTCTGCTCAAAAAAGATGGAATAGAACTATTTTTGTTTTTGCTTTTAAATGTTTGACTCTTCAGGGCTTTTAACCTTTTGGAATAAATGTAATATGGTGAGATGCATAATGAAATTAAATCTTTCTGTGCATCTTTAGTCATGCTAAGTTTTTGCACGTCACGCTGGGCAGCGAACTTAAGAAAGTATTGTTTTCTTTTCTTTTAGTTAAATATCTTATTGCTAACCATTAGCTTTTCAAGAGTCCCTTCATTCTTCTCCAGATCTGGGTTGTGCTTTACAGCGATGACCCTCAAGTTGCTAAATATTTCAGGGGAGAAAAATCTCTCCTTCATCTGAGAAGCAATTTCATCAAGTTCCTTCTTGAGCGATAACATCTACGCTTTGGACAAGCTAAGAATTACATCCCATTTAAATTCAGGTTCCTGGTGATGCACCCTGTTCTCCTGTGTAGAAGTGCATGGTGCCCCATCTGTGTGTTTTCTGAACAGCCTCTGATCTATTCAAGTGGCAGATCTTGATGGTGCTAAGGAATAAAATTGCTGTGGAAAGGAAACACATTGGAGATAACCCGCCATCTCGTTGTTGATGAAAACAAACTTAAGAAGCCAAAACTGCTGTTGTTGACCAGATGCTGTGCTTGCAAGTTTGGAACTCATTTTTACCAGTGCAGTACCATTAAATTAATTGTTCAGAGACATTAGACCAGGAACAGTATGTAAAGATCTCATCACTGGATAATACGTTCAATTATCAAGAATTAGCTACCTGCAGTGTATCCTGTAGCCATTTTATAAGCTGTGTTTCTGAGTCCATCAGCTAAGAAATTATTGCATTCGCATGTCAGATCTCTCTCCACTCATATAACTTGGCCATCTGTCCTGTTGAAAGATGGACAGGAGAGCTTAGCCACAAACTGGAACAATGAAATGGATTCTGACTCAAATATGTATCAAAATGGTTTTAGAAAGCATAATTTCTAAACCCAATCAACAAACCCTGATTAAAGAAAACATCATTTAGTGTGATGTCCCAAAGGTGTTTTTTCAAAAGACAACTGGACTTTGTTTTTCCTTGAAGACATTTCGTTTCTCATGCAAGAAGCTTCTTCAGTTCGGGCTGAATGGTGGAGAATGGAAGGATTTATATTCCTTGCAGGCATCTGATCATTAGTACTCTCTCTGAGAATCGCTGAGATCACTTGAAAGTTTATCTGTACCCTCAGGATCACCTGAATAGTGCGAATGGGTGTGGAATCTTCTTTGAACTGCTGAAAGGACTGTGTTGTAAACAGGAGATAGTTGGTGTCATATTCCCCCCCCCATTGAGAGAGAGCTGTTCAATCTTAATGTAGATGGCCTCTTTGACCCCTCTTTCAAACCAGGTTTGAAAGACCTGGATGACTGAGAATCTCCATAGACATTTAGTGCAATGTGTGAACCTAGATTTGAATATGGAAAAAGAAGGAACAAAGAAAATGATTGCATTTCTCCTTTTTTTTTCTGTAGCCCGAGGAAAAAAGTTCCTGTAGAAAAATATAGATGATGGAAAAATGTAGATGAGAAAATCTGAAAGATGGAACCTTTCCCCTCTTTAATGTCATGCTTTTTGTCTGCTCTTGAGGGGTTCTCAAAGTCGCTTTCTAAGGAAGAGATCATGGAAAGGTCTTTGAACATCTGAACTTGAGACCTTCTTTGCTTCTCAGGATGAATTTATTGATTCATTCGTTTATCTCTTTATTTATTTTTCACCTTTTTGAACCACCTATCTCCTTCAGGTGGGAAGGGAAGATGGAGGAAGAGAGGAGAGAGGTTGTTTCTTGTTTGCCTCGGAACCAAAAGAGACAAATCAAGCCCTTTTCTTCTTTTCTGATGCTAGCTGGGGGGGGGGGGTTGGGGGGGGGAGAATCAGCAGGGAGAATTTACAGAAAGCCAGGATGCTAAAAAATCTCTTTGCAAGCTCCCCAGGTGGGCCTGAAGCTGTTCAGCTTTCCACTTGCCTTTGTAGCAGCTGCACCCCAACTATGGAAACTCCGGCTATGCTGGGAATGGGTGATAAAGGCAGATTGTGTGTAGAAGTTGTGTGCACCATGCCAACTGAGCTGGGAAGAAGCAGGAGTAGGAGAAGAAAATCAAAATGTCAAAATTCTTGCATGCAAAGAAGAACAGGGTGGAGGAGGGAAAGATATAGAGGAGGTCCAGAAACCTGGATCAACAGTATAAATGCAGCAGAGAGCTTTGCTATTGAGCATCTGTTGGGCAAGCTCCTGAAATGGACTCCTATTTTTAACTTCCTTGCATATTTCCACAGCATAACAACAAACTCTTTATATAGCTTTATGCTTCACTCGTAAGACCACACTTGGAATACTGCATCCAGTTTTGGTCACCATGATACAATCAAGGTGTTGAGACTCTAGAAAGAGTGCAGAGAAGAACATTAAAGATGAAAATAAGATGAAAGATGAAAATAAGAATAGAACCACCTAAGATTATAGACACTCTGGAGGCTTAGAACTGGCAGGGGCCATTTTGATCTCCGATATATTAAAGTTGTATCAAGGGGATTTAAAACAAGATAGGAAAAAGTGATGAAGATGAAGCAATTGTTGAAGAGTGGAAACTACAAATGCATCTATCTCTATATTTTTTGTTAGGATGAACAAAAACATTTAAGTGCCGTATTGCCTGAACTTTGATGAAATAAGAGTCACGTGAAGGATGCCTGAATCTTCCTTGTTGAATAGAGAGGAATCAATGTAAGTGGAATCTCTGAAAGTGGATGAAATTTAACTGTGCTTGGCTGAGATCTTGAAGCTGTTCCCTAAGAGGTGGTCATACAGTATCAGGAAGAATATTACATGTCCCTGAAATGGAATTATTTTCTTACTATTTTATCAGTGAAATAATGCATTGTTCTGAGTTTTGAAAAGGGTAAGAAAACAAACGTGTACTTGTCTTGAGAAGAGATGATACTCAATAGTCTACCTTACAGAAACTTGTAATAGTCCAGAAATACTTGGAATAGTAAATTAAAAATGGCATTCTTCTCAAGTAGGTAAATGGAAGAGAGAGTTCAGTATCTCTGGGGGAAGCAAAATTAACCCACCCTAGAAATGAGTAACCAAAATGAAACAAAGGATGATTTTATCAGAGCACACCCAAGAACACTTTTCTGATAAGGTACGGTGAATATTATAGAGAGCAAAATAGTATTTGGCTATGTTCAGTGAGATGGAATAATAGATAAAAATAAAACGAATCTCTGATATTAAAGGCAATATTTATCCAAAGAGCATTTGCCACAATCCAAAGCAGAAGGGTACCCCGTATAATTATAGAGGCATAATTTTGGATTATGACTCTGGGCTGCTGAATCTTTTTTTTTTTTAGGTTCTTAAGCAGATATCCATCAAACTATAAAGATGGCACATCACGACACAATGCATCCTAATGATGATACTAACTTTCTGCTGAAAGGGAACATTTAACGTTCATCCAGGAAAGAAATACATCAAATACATCAACTGCACCCAGTTTACGTTTCCTGTTATGAATAGGCCCCATTATGTTCTGAATTAGAACTTGGAGAATATCTCCTAAACTGAACAACACGTTGTTTGTTTAAAAAATGGAAAATAATAAAGCACCCATTTTCATCCCATCCCTTATCCATTGGAGCTGCTAAGTTTGAGAGAAAGGTTACCAGCTGGATTCCGGATCATCTTGGCAGGAGAACCAAGAGTAGGAATTGCCATGAAACCACCACTATCCAGCAATCAAAAATATTCTCTTGCAATGTCTGTTCACTAGGCTAGAATAATGATAGTCTTTCCTCACCCAAGGCATTCTGGACACTCTAGTTCTGAGAGCTTTGGAGAGCTATAGATCTGGAACACCTTATGGAAGTTCTTCTCCCAACGTTCTTGGGAGGCTCCACAATCACAGACATCCCACAGAATGTGGTAATTCAAGATTGGATTACTTCCAGTTGATGGTTTCTCGAGGGTCTTCTGATTTTATGAAATTGCTTTTGGCATCCCTCTACGTTGCCTTTATCTGTAGGTGTCCTCTCTTAGAATTTCAGGCTTGGACCTCCAGGTCTTCTCGCTTGGACCTTCTTGAACTGCTATATCTTGCAGTTGCCCCTAGGTACTATTTGATAGTTAGGTTGAGTAAAGTTTTGATGTGGAAATTCAGTTTGAAGCTGATTCAACCAAATTGCCACATCCAATAAACTTAGCAGCCAAGAGGAAATTCAGCTCAAATAATTAGATCTGGATGCTGTTGAGATAATCTGGCAGTTGATAAAGACTTTTGCAAAGGGATTTTGAAAATAAAATCAATGCAATCCAACGCTCGAAACTGAAGCACTTAATCAAACCGATTTCCTAAATCTATTCAAGTTGTTGAATCTGATCAATCGAGTGGACAATTCAAATTAAATTAGAGACAATATGTACAGCCCTATTTGATAATCTCCATAAAACACGGGCATCACTGACCCGTTATCTAGTTCTGATTATGATTCATAATTGCCTACAAATTCAGAGACCTGGCATTTTTGCAAGGCCATATTTGACAACTCGAATATGGTCTACAAAATTAAGCTGTGGTTTATGGTGGATGCATTTGTAAAGGCTCAGCAAGCAAATCCACTCCTCAGCTTTGCAGAAATATTTAGATGGACACCTTTCACTGGTGCCTTCACACCCAAACTACTCCCACAAGTGCCACCAATTGACAATTCCCAATGAAGAGAAAGAAGAAATTCTAAAATACATGGGGAACAGTCAAAGTATGGTTTGATATTTGGCATGAACCCAACCAATTTAATACAATAATTACTAGACATTGCACTACATTTCTGAGGTAGGAAAACTACATTTTACTATGACATTTGTAAAGCGTTATTTATTTGTTCAGCATGTTTCAGGAGCCACTCTACTTTAAAAAAAAAGAAAATTGGGCTCCTGGGTGGTGTTTCGGCATTCATCTTTATAAATAAATTGATTGGTTAATTGATTATGTGTCATCAACTCATTTTCAACTCCTAGCGACCCCATAAATAGTCTTGATGATGATCTATCTCTAACCTGTTCTTTCAACTCTGCCAGTGATGCACTCATTGTCACTCATTGGAACAGAGTTGTAAATACATATGGCTTACCAAGGTATCATTCAATTTCTAAGTTCTCATTTCCTGCAAAGAAGCTACAGTTTGACCCTTGCCAGAAGGTTGATGCAGAAGTGCATCCTAATATTTCCCAGACAACTTGCCCTACCAGATTTGACCTATCTGAGATAAGATTCCCTGGAGAACAATCAGGGAACATTTATGAAGTGAAGAGAGCTGGGGCCAGAAAAATATTACTTTTCAGTTATGGCACTAGATGTTGGCTTGACATCATCACTAATGGCTTTCCAAAAACTGGTGGAAACCAAGCTTTTTTGAATCCCCTTTGGAGAGGACATATCACCACTATTTTATCATTTTTTTGTCAGTTTTGTATTCTGGTATTGTTTTGTGCATGGGTTGAGTTGGGTTGGTGTTATTACTAGCGGTAGGATGACTAAACTAGAAGGAAAACCACTTCTCTTTAGGTGTTCTTAGCTGAGAAGTATTTCTGGGAAGAAAGAAAGTCCGTGATTTGTTTTCATAGAAGAGAGTTTGCTCATTTCTACCACAAAGGTCCATTGTGAATTCAGAAAAGATCTAGCTCGTTTATAGTGGCATTAAAAAAAAAAAAGAACTTTGTTAATTCATTCAGGAGCCTACACACAGACTGAAGAATTTGTTAACATTCAGCTGGAGTCCTTTGTTGTGAACAAGACCCCTAGTTATTCTGATTGTATTGTACAAAATTCCAAAGATTCTTTGGCATAAAAAGAGCTGTTGGTAAATCTACTTTCATTTAAACACAGTCATACACACACCCATAAACACACACACACACATGCATACACACAGGCATAGACATTGTCTAGCGTTCTGATACTGACCTCCTGAGATGCCTTCAAAAAGATACATTTTCCTTGTGTCCCAATGTTTTGCATACAAAATTATTCGCATTGATCATTAAATGCTGGGCTTAGACCGAAGGAGCGTAATGCCAGTAATTATTCTGTTCTAGTGGACAATTTTTATAACAGATGCTGCACCATCTATTTTGGGAAAGTTTCTTTCCACAGTTCTGGAATGACCTTGTTGATCCAGAAGATGGGGACAATTGAACAAATGATGGGAACATTCCGTGATGTTCAACAGATGCTTGTACAAGAGATCCTTTGAAAGTAAAATGTCCATTCAAGTCAACCCCAAACGTCCATTACTTTAGAGGCACAAGATGTCACTCTTAACTGGCTGCAGAGAAAGCGGGCCCTCAGAGTTCAGCTTTGCAGTCCTGGACCAATTAATGAATCTGCTGCTCTCTAGGTCTACTAGGAGATTCTGGGAAGTATAAACCCAGCAACATGTGGGAAAACTTAACCCAAGCAATCTGTTGAGCGGGTAAAGGCAGATGCATGGGTCTTTTCCCCCTTTTCCTCAACAATACCTAATCACTGATAGAAGGGAATATTTGTAGATCAGGGTTGAGCTGTGGAGTCCTTGATACCTAGTCAGACATGTCATATGATGTCTTGGGCCGGTGATGCCCTTCCCTATTCAACTCTAATAGAAGAGAATATTTGTAGCTCGCAGTTGAACTGTGGGGCCTTTGATGCTTTCTGTGGTTCATTGTTGTTGTTTTTTTGGCAGACATTTCATGATCCAACTAGATAACATCATCAGTGCTAGAAGGGAGTGAAGTTTGCTCGCTATTTATATATCAGTGGCTTGCCCTGTCAGGGTTGGTGGGAGTGGTCTTGGTGGTCCCTTGATTATGCTGTTGTTTAGTGTATGATTGTTTCTCTGAGTTGGTCTTTTCTTGATTGATTTACTATCTACTTTATCTAACAGTCAAATTTGTCAAACAGTAAACAACAGGGACCAAACTCCACTTCTTTCTAGCACTGATGATGTTACCTAGTTGGGAATGAAATGTCTGCAAGAAAAAAGCAGCCAAGCTCAGAGAGCACCAAGGACACCACAATCCTCCTCCTCCTCCTCCTCCTCCTCCTCCTCCTCTTCCTCCTCCTCTCCACAAACTCCATTCCAGCAGTGGTGATGTTACCTAGTTGGGAATGAAACATCTGCAAGAAAAAAACAGCCAAGCTCAGAGAGCACCAAGGACCCCATAATTCAATTCCATTGGCAGCTTGATGTCAAGGCAAGGAAAACCTAATTCAATGATATCATAAGTTTTGCATTTCACTTGTCACAACTAGGCATATATCCCAACTGTCACATCTACTTCTGTCATGGACCCTCATGTAAAACATCAAAGTGTTCATCAAATTCATGTCATCTCATCCCTTTCAAGCATTCAGGTAAGTTGATTTCTTTTCAGCTAGGTTTTTTTTCTTCTCGTCTTTCTGGATTTTTTTTAAGGCTTAAGTACGTTCCGCTATACAGGTTAAATTACAAAAATTCTCTTTTTTAGGCTACAAAGCCCCCTGACCTACAGGGGAAAAAAAAACCTAACAACCCACCAACAACATCTCTTAGCAACCAATCCCTTAGCAACAAGGAGTACCTCTATATAAAAAAAGATGCTACATAAAGAGTGATCAGTACAAACTCTTTTCTGATCTTTAAAAGGACAGCATCATTAGCAAAGGTAGCCGGCTATAGATGCTAGAATAAGCAAGTGTGCAAAGGACCAGGTAACTTTTACAACTTTTCTGGTTTTATTTTGTTTTACTTATTTTTTTTCCTGTGCAGGGTGGAATGAAAAATCGATTCTGTAAAAAGAGCAAAGATTTGGGGAGTGAGTTGTAGACATCTTAATCTCAATCTGTGCTTTTTCTCTTTCTTTCTCTCGCATCCTCGTTTTTACTCGGGAAAAGTCTAATTTTGCCTGCAGCTCTTTTTAGGTGAAAGCAGAATCAAAAGTTAACTATTTCCCTAATTTTTGACTGTTTAGCATCGTGGGGCATCTGATGGCTTCTTCCAGAGGCAAACACTTTCTCTTTTCCATTCTTTTATTTTTATCCTGCATTTCTTTATGTGTAAAGGATAAAGAACTAGGAATTTTTTTTCCCCTCTATGCATCTTCTTAAAATGTTGATGGATTTCAGATGACCCCAAAAAGGGAGCAGAACAATAATGGCAATGACGGTGACCATAACAATAAAAGAAACTGCTAATCAAATTAAATGAAAAGGTTTCCCAAAGAACTTTCTCCAGAAGCTGACCTGGGCAACTCTTCATTAATGGTCCTGGAGAAATGTTGACCTTGGAGAGATGTTTTTTTCAGACATTTTGCCGACTTATCCAAAACTGTATGTTCCATCCTCTTTAGTTAATGGTCTTCTCCTCCAATACTGTAGTTCTCACATGTATTCATTTTATTGGTTTACTGAACCATTTGATTTTTTTCCCAAAAAAAATTACAGTTATAACCACGACATTCTGGTTTTTTTTTCCAAATGTAGTTCTGTAGACCATAATAGTGCCATTTAATTCCACACGTTGCATTTGATAATTTTACGCATCTGCCTTGCTTCCCTTCAGCTGATGCTTGGTATTCAGGGATCACGAGAGAGAGAACATCCACTTTATGCAAAGCCAAATAAAACTTCAGCTTTATTCAAGTAGCATTTACAAAACTTTAACACACTTATTATCTCATAAGCCAATTATTAGTGCACTGTAATATATATATCTTGGCCATTAAATACCTCCAAAATAATTAAGAAGGGGCTTTTGGGTTGGGTTTGGGTTGATTTGAGTGCCTGCTTATTTCTTTCGGCTGCAACAGCCAAACAAGACAACTTATCTCGAGTTTTTTACTCGAGAAGACAAATACGGAGATACGATGCAAAGGGAAGGCATCTCTTAGAAAGAAAGAAAAGACCAGTTTCTCCTCCTCCCACGCTCCCCTCCCCAAAGAATTAAGAGGTAGATATTTGCCAGATGATGTTTCTCCTCTAATGAGAACATGTATTTTAGATTTTTTTTTCCCCTAGGAAAATTTCAGTTCAGCTAACAGCCCCCAGACCCCCACCCTGTTCTTCTTCAGTAAGAGGTGGGATGCTGAAAGAGCTAAAGTACTCCATCGCTTTGGGGGAACTCCTGCTTCATGGCTTGTGGTCTCTTTTGGAAAAGAGTTGAAACTGTTGTAATTATTTCTGCTTCAGAGATTGGAGGGAGGAAGATGTCACTGGGAAAATTATATCTCAAGCTGGGAAGGCAAGCAAAGCCTCCAGCTGTAGGTTTCTCTCTTCTCTCCCTTCTCCTCTTTTGCCTTCTTTCCTTGGAAAAGATGTTATCGTTTTTCCTTCTTTTCTATTTCTATTGAATTGTTGTTGGGTTGTTGTTGTTTTTTGCACTTTTTGCTTCGATTCCTTTCTTTTTCTGTTTTCTTCCTTTGTTTATATTCGGTGGCACTGATTTTTACCTTCTTGATTTTAAGAAGAGACTGGACAATCATTTGTCTGAAATGGTATAGGGTTTCCTGCTTGAGCAGGGGGTTGGACTAGAAGACCTCCAAGGTCCCTTCCAGCTGGGTTTTTGTGTTATTCTTATTAAAAGTCTTAATAAAAATTACATAGAAACCCCAAAGGTGCAATCATCCAAACGCTTGCCCATTTAGCGGGATGCCTGCATAAATGTTATGTTACACATCCAGCATGCAAATACAGATGGAGTCTGAAGTTCTAATGCAGATTTCAGTCTAGTCTTGGGTCACAAATTTCTTTTGCACTATTTTCTGGACTCCCAAGGAACTGACCGGGCCATTTCGATTAAACAATCCAACTCTCTGAAATGATTTCATTTTCAAGAAATCCCATTGAATCGGATAAAAACAAACCCACTCGCAGGAGAAGTAGATAATGGTGAAACTCCGGAAGCCTAGAACTTCAAATATCAGCCCTCCATGTAAATTGTCCATAGTCAGTGGCTGACATTTGGAACTAATAAAGGATCTGGTCCTCTTTATATCATTGTATACACATACCCACACCCACAAACACACACATCTCTCTCCATATCTCAGTGTTGTTTAGGGTTTCTTTCTCCTTGAAGAAAAGGGGCAGTTGTGTCATCTCCTAGATATGTGATGGTTTCTTCAAGCCTCAAGAAATTGTGACAGGAAATGTACATGAAGCAGAGGACAGACCTGCTCTGTCAACATAGATCTGGTTCGTTTCATGAAATTTCCTGACATTACTTTGAATGAAGATGTAATAAAAAAAAAAGGTACACTCCATCTTGAGGAGCGAGTGAGTCATTTCCAAGTCTTCCTGAGGTTAAAAAACTGAGTGGACCTACCTAAGGCAGGGGGAAACTGGCCATTGAATTGTTTTTGCCGCTAAATAACAACTTCCATATGTGTGGATTTGCATTTGGGCAATGGCAATTTAGACCTTAAATAACAAATTAAGTCTTGACCACACAGGGTTATATTAGCCAGACTTTCTTGAACATTGCTAAAACTCCAGTTAACAGAACAGAATAACAGAGTAGGAAGGGACCTTGGAGGTCTTCTAGTCTAACCCCCTGCTCAAGCAGAAGACCCTGTACCATTTCAGACAAGTGGCTGTCCTGTCTCTTCTCTTTCAAGTTGATATTCTGATTTCTCAGCACCTGAAGGCAGGACAAGAAGCAACGGATGGAAACTAATCAAGGGGAGAAGCAACCTAGAACTAAGGAGAAATTTCCTGACTGTGAGAACAATTTATCAGTGGAACGACCTGCCTCCAGAAGTTGTGGGTGCTCCAACACTGGAAGTTTTTAAAAAGAGATTAGACAACAATTTGTCTGAAATGGTATAGGGTTTCCTGCCTGAGCAGGGGGTTGGACTCCAAGGTCCCTTCCAACTCTGTTATTCTGATATATAGGACATGTATACAAGCATGTTTTAATTCAGACTTTACAATGAGACAAAAGTATCTTCTTAGCTGCAGCTCACACTTACATTTGTCATATACTTTCAGAGTAAATTTTAACCTCATCTTCCAATCTAGAGTCCCACTTGATGGAGGACAGTCCATTTGAAGGTGACATTTCTGCAGAGGACAGGATGCAGGTTTGGAAATGTCCTGCCAAAGATGTGAGGTCAATCTCAAAAAATTATAGTCAAAATAAAAATGAGATATGGTACTGCCTGTGCAAGTGAACTGCCCTGCAGTTCAATAGCTCAGTGACCATGTATGACGTATATTAGGTGTTCTATCTAATCTCCTGATGTTCAGCTTCCTCCAGATCAGTTTCACTGGCTTCAGCTTCAGACACAGTTTCCTTCTTATCAGTTTTACTGTCCTCAGATTCAGATTTGACTTTCTCCTTATCGGTTTCATTGTCTTCAGGCTCAAACTCAACATCTCCTCCAGGAAAAGGTTACTCCTGGACAGCTTTTGAAGCTGATGACCACCTTCTATAACATAGGATATGTGACTGTCATTTGAATCATAGAATCATAGGGCTGCAAGGGACCGTGGAGGTTTCCTAGTCCAACCCCCTGGATCTTATCAACATATAATAAGTTTCATCCTTCAGGCTAAGCCTTAAGAGCATCCCAACGTCCTTGTTCTTGAGGTTCAGCAAGTTGTATGAACTAGGTTTCTATTGTAGCATCTGCACACATCATGGGCCACTTTTGATTATATCATTCAATAACCTTTCATTCAATTTTCTATCATAAACCTTCTTTGGAATTGCCTTTCTGGCAACTCAAAAGCCATGGTGATAAAATAAATGACCAGCAATTGAAACTTTCTCCAAGTCAAACATGGATGATTTTGCTTGTCTGAAGCACACCCAGCCAGAGTCATTTCTCTGTTTCATCACCAGGCATCCTGTACACACTTGCCAGTGTCTGTTTCTTGTGTATTTTTCTTGCGATGTGCCCTTGGCTTCTGCCCTACATTGCAATCATTCCTGAAGCAGTGAAATGGTCCAAGAATTTGATTCCTTTTCCACTGATAATTAGGGCCATAGATCAAAGGATAAGAAAGACCATACCAACATTAATGTTTACAGTCTCCTATATCTAACAGAAGGTTGTCCGTTTTGGAAGCCAAAATGGACCTATTTAAGGGCATCAGGTTAGAGAACAGTTATAGTTTTTATTTAAAAACAACAACAACTTAGAAGTGGACTGTGATATTTCTTGAAATTAGCAAATCTAATTTATGGAGAAGTGATCACAAACGCTTCTCTTCCCCTTTATTCTAACAGAAGAGGGGAAACATAACATGAACAGAAGCCTGTTCCGTGAGCAAGAACAAATTCTGCATCTAAGTTAGCCTTTTTCCATGCCTTCCTTTCCATCCAAATCACCCCACAAATTAAGCTTCAGAGCAAAAGCTACAGAGAAGTGCCTTAGAGTAACCAATCCTGTCTACTGTATTTCTCACCCAGAAGATGGACTTGGAAACAGACTGTCTCAGAAATCCAAGGACATTCTCCAAAAATCTAGCCACAGATGTTCAAAGTAACCCGTCTAAAAGACGGAGTTGAGGTTTCAGCTCACCATCGACTTTAATTAATTTTGCTTTGATGACAACTTTAGCACCATCTCCCAGGTCTACCTTATGACAACAATTCAAGGTTAATGGGGGAGATAGGAACACTCCACCGGCATGAAGTTTTTGCAAAGCAACCTGGGCCCTCCATACCAAGGTCAGAAATGTTTTGGTTTGTAGGACCAGTGAATCTTCATTACTCTTGTTTTGACTGTTGCTTGTCATCTAATCTGAAGGTCTGCCCTTGTTATAAAACAAAGCAAATCGTGGAGCAGGTTCATTAAGTGGCAGGATCAACAACAGGGTAGACAGATATTGGTGGAAGCTGACTTCTAGAGCTGTTCAGCCTCTTCCATACTTAGGAGTTTTCTCTGCTTTTTCACCCACAGCCCAACAGATTGCTTGTGGACAAAATGCTTCTGGAAATCTTGAATCCGATGCACTATAATATCACCAAAGTGGTCTCCGAAGGCATCCCAACAGTAGCTACTGTACCACTCTTGCTCTTGATGGGATTCCTTTTCCTGATTTGGACCTGTGAAGAAACATCTTCCATACCAGGTAGGTCTTTAACAGAATAGCAAGAGCTGGAAGGGACCTTGGAGGTCTTCTAGTCCACCAAGTTTTCCTTTTCAAAATGTGGGCTTAGTAAAAATGTTCCTGTTTAAGGAAGAACTAAGAAAGGGTGGCTGATGGTGTGACTCAGTCAACCTGTTTTATTATTTATTTTGGTTTATGCATCACTCCCTTTCCAAAGGCTTGGAGCTATCATGAGAACCTGTGAGGATTTGCTTTGTTGAGTGTTTTTATTTTCTATTTGTTTTTAAAATTTATCAAGCTGCCCATTTCACGAGTACAAGTGATGCTGGGGGCATACAACCAATTAAGTTTTGGCTTAGACAGGTGTTGGAATCCAGTCCTTGTGTTTTATAAACCATGATTAGTGGTACCGCATGTTCTGTGCAGCCAGCTAGTGCTACCTTTTTCAACAAGCTGTGGCCAAACCAATCACAGTTTCGTATGAGGTGTAAATCCAATCTCTTAGGAGATGTTTCTTAAATCCAGGAAGTTGCTGCGGCTTTTTTTTTTTGTTCTCAGTAGGGGATCAAAATAATTTTGAATAGCTCTTTGAGGGGCTCAAAACATTACATTTTTAAGAGTTTTTTAACATCTGACTTAGCACAGCAAATGTAATCTGATCCTTTAAATGTGGACATCAAATTGGCAAGTCAGTCTATGCTTGTTTGATGCTAACCTGTTTCTTACATGAGACTTCCCATATTGTGCAGCTCCAATCTCCTACAATGATATATTATCAATTCTTATACTCCCTTTGCGTGAGTAATATGTTGACTGGTTTTGTGTGGGTCTACTCAGGAATAAGTCCCACTGAATAATATAGGGCTTGTTTTGGGGTAAGGGTCCCTCCTTATGTTGAACAGACACCACTTTATATGAAGACAGATTCCCACTGAAGTCAATGAAACTTATTTCAGCACAGATATTAGTGCCTTAGTCTTAAAAATATTTCATTTTTCCCTCCCTCCCTCCCTTTCCTCTCTTTTTCCTTCCTTCCTTCCCTCTTTTTCTTTTCCTTCCTTCTTTCCTTCTTCCTTCCTTCTTCCTTCCTTCTCCCCTCCCTCCTTCCTTCCTTGCTACCTTCCTCCCCTGCTCCCTTTCCTCTATTCTTCCTTGCTTGCTTGCTTGCTTCCCTCCCTCCCTCCCTCCCTCCCTCCCTTTCCTTCCTTCCTTCCTTCCTTCCTTCCTTCCTTTCTCTTTCTTTCTTTCTCCCTCTCTCTCTCCCTCCCTCCCTCCCTCCCTTCCTTCCTTTCATTCTTTTTTCCCTTCCTTCCTTCCTCACCCCTCCCCTCCCTTCCTTCTCTGCCTCCTATTACCTTTCAGGACCCGGCTACTGTATGGGACTCGGCGCCCTTATTTCCCATGGGAGATTTCTCTGGATGGGAGTGGGCAGCGCCTGTAACTATTACAACAAGATGTATGGAGAGTTTATGAGAGTCTGGATCGGTGGAGAAGAGACCCTCATCATTAGCAAGTAAATCTTTGTTCTCTATTAACGTGGGGCCAAAGGGACAGCTGAGCGATAAAGCCTGTGAGATCCTTCAGCTTAGGTCCTTACCTTGCTCTTGACTGAGCTAATTGTAGAATTAAACCTGTAGAATTGAACTGTTCATCCCTTAATTTTTTTTCCTCCTTCAACTTAACTGCT
This sequence comes from Azemiops feae, assembly GCA_023970755.1. Taxonomy (NCBI): domain Eukaryota; kingdom Metazoa; phylum Chordata; class Lepidosauria; order Squamata; family Viperidae; genus Azemiops; species Azemiops feae. Next base: position 1,316,334 of record JALGBA010004163.1, read on the forward strand.
GGTTTTTCTTTTCTCTTTAAATGATGGCACTGACATTTTTAAGCTTCTATCGCCCTCTATAGATTCAGTTTTGTGGCTGCCTGCAGCTGTCCAGACACAGATGCTAAGAAGCCAATTTTCTAGCTCATCTGAGCACAGCAAAATAGTCAGATATATTACCACTTTCATTACCTTCTCCATTACCTATTCTTGGTGGACTGTGAAAATCCATGCAAACTGGAGAAGGGAGTGAGTGGCAGCTCTAGCCAAGAGGCCCTTGCCAAAATTCATCTTGTGGACCATTCCTAGATTGGGAGGTAGATATCCTAGTTGGATTATCACAATGCGCTTTTTCAAGGTTGCCCTTGAAAAGAATTTTAAAAAACCAGACCTGAATTGGCTCTGGGTAAACTTTTGGTTGCAATTTGAGGTTCCAGTTGTTGCATCTAAAGCCCTACATGGCATGGGGCCAACTAACTTGTAGGAGCACCTACTTCTGGAAGTCTCTGCCCTTCTCACAAGGTCTGGCAGTGTGGGCATGCTCTGGGTCTATAAAGGAATCCGTAACGGCACAGTGGTTTGAATGCAGTATTTCAAGCGAACTCTGCCCACAGCCTGGAGTTCAATGCTGACAGGAATCGAGGTTGACTCACTCAGCCTTCCATCCTTTCAGGGTTGGTAAAATGAGGACCTAAATTGTTGGGGGCAATATGCTGACTGTGTAAATCGCCCAGAGAGTGCTGTAAAGCACTATGAAGCGGTATATAAGTCTATTGCTATCCCACTTAGGTAGGACTCGGGAGGTATAACTTCTCCATGGTGGCACCTGCCCTCTTGGACAAGTTGACCCTCAGGTCCTGCTGATCTTTTGAAAGCCCTTGAAGACCTGACTTTTCTCCCAGACACTGGGCTGGAATGTTGGTGGAGCCTGATATGTTTTATATTATGCTGCCGGAGAAAATCCAGTCCATTCAAGTAATGAAGGAAAGGCTGCATAGCCTTTGGGAGGAGAATTCTTGCAAGCTTGCACATTCTCTTCTACTCTTTGACATCTTGATGCTAAGTACGGCATAAATTTAACCATGGGCAAAATCTTGGATAATTTTTCCCCCTGGAGCTGTTTCAGTTACGAGCGCCTGGTTTACCTCGGGGAGTGAAAGCTGGGCAAACAGACGAGAGCTTTTGATGAAATGTCTTCCTCTTCTCCCATCTAGGTCGTCAAGCATGTTCCACGTCATGAAACATGGACATTACAGTTCTCGGTTTGGCAGCAAGCCTGGTTTGCAGTGCATTGGCATGCATGAAAACGGCATCATCTTTAACAATAACCCGATTCTCTGGAAAGAGATCCGTCCATTTTTCACAAAGGGTAAATAATATCCAGTTGGGTCTTCCCGCTGTGACTCTGCCTTTGGGTCTGTTTCTGAACTGAAGTATATAAGGAGAATGAGAAAGAGATTTTATGATTATTAACTATTTTCTATTATTGTTTGTTAAATACATGAAGCCAGACCTTATGTTGTTTGCTAAATATTGAGAATGTTACTTGGAAAAACCCCAACTCCAATCCTAACCTTAATCCTAACCCTAACCTAAGTCCCAACCCCAACCCCAACCGCACCTTATTCCTAATCCCATAAAAACTAATAAAATCTATACAAAAAAGAAAAAAGAAAGAAAGAGAAAGAATATTATAGGGTTAAAGCACACCTGATGGATAGACTTTGGAGCATGGTTAGTTTTACCATCAAGTTAGAGCTGGACAAAATCTATTTTTTATTTTTTTTACAAGGAAGGGGTGCAAAGTCACCAATTCAAGCATAATACAGGTCTTTGTGGCACTAAATAGGTCATAATAGTTTTCCTTTCTTCTTATATTTGAAGCAAATATATATAGTTAGATGATAATTAGTTGGCATGTTTGTACGTAGACATGTTTGTATGAATAGAAGAGAATACTTGTAGCTGAGGGTTGAACTGTGGGGTCCTTGGTGCTCTCTGAGCTTGGTTGTTTTCTTGCAGACATTTCATTATCCAACTAGGTAACATCATCAGTGCTAGAAAGACTAGCATAAACCCCACTCCCTTTTAGCACTGATGATGCTATCTAGCTGGGTAATGAAATGCCTACAAGAAAATAACCAAGCTCAGATGGCACCAAGGAACCCTCAAAGATGCCTGTTTTATTAGTTTTGATTTAAAACTATTGCATAACAATATAATTTTATTAGGGATGAAAATATGTCCTTTTTCCTAACTCAGGCAGCAATGTATTGTGGCCTGTTGGGTGCTAGTTAACCCCAAACAATATGCAACAAATCTATCTTTCTATAAACAGAAAGCTAGAGAGGGAAATATAATCAAGATATTTGTAAAATTTCAGCCCTTTCTGGACCGGGTCTTGTACGGATGATAGCCATCTGCGTTGAATCAACAGTTGCACACCTTGATCAGTTGGAGAAAGAGACCACTGAGTTGGAACATATCAATACCCTGAATCTTATGAGACGCATCATGCTTGACACTTCAAACAAGCTTTTTCTTGGCATCCCTCTTGATGGTAATATATATATATATATATATATATATATTGGGAGGGTCAAAAAATGAATGGGAGGAGGAATAAAAGGAATACTCTTTTAGGACGGGATGGTGGCTGTTCCTGAGGTAGCTTCTGGCCTCCAAGAGACTTTTCTAGCATTGGGTCCCTTTGCAAACCCTGGAAAAGATGGCCAGGATTGGCAACAACAATGTCATGATGGATAAAAAAGTAAAGTCTGGAGCCCATCAATACAGATATGACTCATACAGCCCATAACATTACTGTTCCTTTTCAAACGTGGATTTATAACCTGGACTCAGCCTATCTCATTCTTGTACTTTCAGAACATGCCATTGTGCTGAAAATCCAGAACTACTTTGATGCGTGGCAAGCTCTTCTCCTGAAACCTGACATTTTCTTTAAGTTCTCCTGGCTCTACAAGAAGTATGAGAAGTCTGCGTAAGTAGCATTTATACAGTTGTGGATCAGGCTGTCTATAGATCTTGTTCACTCCAGCGACAAAAAAGGAAGACTCCGCTCATATATCTGTGGAGATTCTCTGTCCTCCAACTTACAGCTGACTCAAAGGTACTTTCTCAAAAGGCAACTGGACTGGGTTTTTCTCCTGAGGAAAAGGAACAAAACGTTTCTGTGGAGACTCTCAGCCATAAAGGGCATGGTTGTCCCCCTCCCAAAAAAGCACCTTTGGGACCACAAAACATTTCGTTTCTCACCCAAGAAACTTGACCAGTTTGATGGCAGGGGAATGGAAGGAGAGATACTGATAGTTGAGATCAGAGGATGGTGGGGAGATGGAAGGATTGTATTTCTTTGTGGTCATCTGGTTGTTAGCATTCTCTTGCCCTCAGGATTACCTGAATCACAAACTGATAAAGTTCCTTGGATAATAAAAATTAAAATTAAAAATAAATAAATAAAAATAAAAATAAAAATAAAAATAAAAATAAAAATAAAAATAAAAATAAAAATAAAAATAAAAATAAAAATAAAAATAAAAATAAAAATAAAAATAAAAATAAAAATAAAAAAATAAAATAAAAATAAAAAAATAAAAATAAAATAAAAATAAAATAAAAAAAATAATAAAAAAAAAGTTGGAAGGGACCTTGGAGGTCATCTAGTCCAACCCCTGCTCAGGCAGGAAACCCTATACCATTTCGGACAAATGGCTGTCCAGTCTCTTCTTTAAAAACTTCCAGTGTTGGAGCATTCACCGCTTCTGGAGGCAGGTTGTTCCACTGGTTAATTGTTCTCACTGTCAGGAAGTTTCTCCTCAGTTCCAGGTTGCTTCTCTCCTTGATTAGTTTCCATCCGTTGCTTCTTGTCCTGCCCTCAGGCGCCTTGGAGAATAGCTTGACTCCCTCTTCTTTGTGGTAGCCCCTCAAATATTGGAACCCCCACTATCATGTCCCCCCTCGTCCTTCTCTTCATTAAACTAGACATACCCAATTCCAGCAACCGTTCCTTATATGGTTTAGCCTCCAGTCCCCTAATCATCTTTGTTGCTCTTCTCTGCACTCTTTCTAGAGTCTCAACATCTTTTTTACATTGTGGTGACCAAAACTGGATGCCGTATTCCAAGTGTGGCCTTACTAAGGCCTTGTAAAGTGGTATTAATACTTCACGTGATCTTGATTCTATCCCTCTGTTAATGCAGCCCAGCACTGTGTTGGCTTTTTTGGCAGCTGCAGCACACTGCTGGCTCCTATCTAAGTGATGAGAAACGAAACGTTTTGTTCTTCTTCCTCAAGGAAAAAACAACCCAGTTGCCTTTTGAAAAAGCACCTTTGGTACCGATTTCATTCAGTTTCTTAGGCTCACAACCTATTATTTCATTTTGGCCTGTTTCAGTATTTCATGTGTGAATTCAGGAAGGAAAATATCCATAAAACACATATTCCCGGGCCTATTTCTCCCAAATATGGCCTCCTGACTGGATGAAGCGACGAAGCAGGGCATTTAACGATGTTTAGGGATGAACTAAGAGGATTTCTCCTTTTTCAGGAAAGACCTGAAAGAAAGCATCGAAAGCTTAATTGAGCAGAAACGACAGAAGCTGTCCACCACTGATAAGCTGGAGGAACATATGGATTTTGCTTCAGAGCTGATTTTCGCTCAGGTAATCCGGATAGCATCTTCTTGCTTTCCAGCATAACAGAAATCAGGACGGAAGCTGATCTTTTATATGAGGCAAAGGCTATCTGCAGGGAGTCCTCAACTTGTGACCGGTTGCTTAGCAACCATTTGAAGCTCTGACAGACCTACCTGGGGGGGGGGTGCTTACAACCTGGGTTTGAAGTTCCGATGGTCAGCCCCGCCCCCCAAGGTCATGTGACCACACTTCAGGCCTTCAGCAACCTGGCTGCGTTCATAGTTGTTTGCAGTGTCCCGCAGTCACGTGACTGCTTTTTATGACACTTTTGCCAAAAACTGGCATTTGCCCCTCGCTTTTAGCAAAATTACACCCATGGTTCACTTCACGTCCCCAGATTCGCTTAACAGCTGTGGTGAATCAGCTTAACAGCTGTGGTGAAGACAGGGTAGTCCTCAAGTTACAACAGTAATGGAGCTTGCCCATCACAGCCTTAACTCATGATGGTTGTAAAAGTGAATTTTATAATCCTTTTGGCAGCGGTCTTGACAACCGCTGCCAAAAGGATTATAAAATTCAGTTTTACAACCATCATGAGTTAAGGCTGTGATGGGCAAGCTCCATTACTGTTGTAACTTGAGGACTACCCTGTCTTCAGTATTGCCTGCATAGTTTAAGTGGAACTATTTTCATACGATCTGCTACCTGATCCTTTTAACTGGAGGTACCATCATTGAATCAGAGACTGCCTATGGCAGAGGTGTCCAACCTTGGCCACTTGAACACCTGTGGACTTCAACTCCCAGAATTCTCCAGCCAGCATGACTGGCTGGGGAATTCTGGGAGTTGAAGTCCACAAGTCTTGTAGTGGCCAAGGTTGGACATCTCTGGCCTATTGTTTCCATTGCAAGGCAAATTGCTCCACTGGATTCGGCTTTCCAATGTTGTGGTGCCACATTGCACTGATGGGAGTCCAGTATCCCAATAAACTTGAGACTGACAGACAGGGCTTGTCTGCTTTGATTTTGCAGAATCGTGGTGAGCTGACTGCCGAAAACGTGAACCAGTGTGTTCTGGAGATGCTCATTGCTGCCCCGGATACACTGTCGGTGACGCTGTTCTTCATGCTGGTGCTGATTGCAGAACATCCTCAAGTGGAGACGGCCATGATGAAGGAAATAGAAGCTGTGACGGGTAAGTATCTAGCGACTCCCACTTTCAAGGAAAAAAATGTCTACTCTAAGTAGCTTCCATTTTAACAATGTTTTAATCTGGGTAGTTCAATGTTTTAATTATTATTTTTTACTTAACTTGTAAGCTGCTGAGTCACCTTCTAGGGGAGTTGTGCAGCATCAAATTTTAATAAATAAATAAATTTGCCTATATCCAAAACAGTGCAGATATTAAGAGAAGAGACTATTTGTAGCTCAGGGTTGAACTGTGGGGTCCCTGACATTCTTTGAGCTTGGCGGCTTTCTTGCAGACATTTCATTACCCAACCAGATAACATCATCAGTGCTCATAAGAGAGGGAGGTTGCAGAGAGAAGGAGGAGGAGGAGGAGGACTGTGGGGTCCCTGATGCTCTCTGGGCTTGGTGGTTTTCTTGCAGACATTTCATTAACCAACTAAATAACATCATCGCTACTAGAAGGGAGTGGAATTTGTTATCTGTTTATATACTAATGGCTCGTCCTGTCAGTGTTGGTGGGAGTGTCCTTGATAAAATAAACAGTAAACCATGCCAATATGTTCCAACCATTCCTTTAAAAAAAAAAAATCAGCAAACGGATCTCATCTGTTGTGTCCTGCTTCTTTCTCGCAGGTGACAGGGACATCCAAACGGATGACATGCCGAAGCTCAAAGTCGTCGAGAATTTCATCTTGGAGAGCATGAGATATCAACCCGTGGTGGACTTGGTCATGCGCAAAGCCTTGCAGGATGATGTGATTGATGGCTATCCCGTGAAGAAAGGGACCAACATTATCCTGAACATCGGGCGCATGCATAAGCTGGAATTCTTCCCTAAGCCCAATGAATTCTCCCTTGACAATTTCGAAAAGAATGTAAGTATTGTGTTTTGTTCTAAATAGGGCTTCGTGTTTTGTTTAGGAGATACGACTCTACGCAAACACGTTGTGAGTAATCACTCGGACGCAAGACAGAGCGGCTGTTTGTCCAGACGCTACAGGTAGTCCTTGACTTATGACCACAATGGAGCCCAAAATTTCTGTTGCTAAGTGAAACATTTGTTAAGTCATTTTTGCCCCATTTTACAACCTTTCTTGCCACAGTTGTTAAATGAATCACTACAGTTGTGAAGTTAGTAATACCGTTGTGAAGTGAATCTGGCTTCCTCATTGACTTTGCTCATCAGAAGGTCGCAAAAGGGGATCACGTGACTTTGGGACACGGCAACCGTCATAAGTTGCCAAGCATCTGAATTTTGATCACGTGGCCGGGGGGGGGTGCTGCGAAGGTTGTAACTGTGAAACACGGACATAGATCACTTTTTACAGTGCCGTTGTAACTTTAAACGGTCGCTAAGTCGAAGACTACCTGTGTCTTATTCTCTGCCTCCTCCACTGATCCCACAAAATGGGGTGGCACTCCTTCCCCCCGACACACAAAAATCTATAGGACCAGGTTGTAAAGCTGGGCATGATTCATTTAACAACTACCGTGCTTAGCAATGGAAATTTTGGTCCCAATTGCAGTCGTAATTTGAGGACTACCAATGTTATATTTTGATGCCTATCGCCTGCCCGGCTCCTCATGCAAACTGAGTGGCCTAAAGAGGAAGTGAATCAATTGTTAATGAAACAAAATATTGTTTTACGCAGGTCCCCCATCGTTACTTTCAGCCCTTTGGCTTTGGCCCCCGCGGCTGCGTTGGGAAGTTCATCGCAATGGTCATGATGAAGGCAATCCTGGTGACCCTCTTGAGAAGGTGCAGCATCCAGACTCTGAAAGGCGAAGGTCTCAACCACATTCCCAAAAACAATGACTTGTCTCTGCATCCAAATGAAAGGCAGCCGTTACTGGAAATGATCTTCACACCGAGAAAATCCCCGGGCAAGAACGATCAGGGTCAATAAAACCACAAGATCCAAGCTCGGATTGACCAAGATGATCCCAGCCATATTGGAGGGGTTGGGTGACCCTACTCAGATTCAAAACTCTCACCCACTCAAGGTGCATCGAGCTACTCACTTGATGTAACGTTTTGTTGCCGCCAACAGTTTGCTCATTCAAGGGGACCATTGGTAGAACTCAGGTCTAGCACAGAGGATAATATTTGTACTGTTGATCATCATAATCGTGCTCAGGAGGGCCCATAAACACCTGTAGAATTTATTCTGTGCATATGGAATTGTGAGATAGAGAATTTTTTTTTCTGGAAGAAACCACCAAGAACCCTAGATTTCTGCACGTCTAGAGAGATGAATTGGGCCGCGCAGCAGCCATGGCTGATAGCTACTGTTCTTATTCTTCCATGCTTGTGTCCATTAGGAAGTAGAAGTGAAGTTTTTGAAGTAGAAGGACACAACTTATTCAGAGCAACATACCTATTTCGCAGTCTTTCACGAAGGTGCAGTAAGTATCTCTGCTCTTCATCAAGTCCCCCTGAGTCAATGTATGGTACAAAAAAACAAAAAAAGCAAAACTGGTCATCTTTGTGTCATCTTTGATCATAAATGGAGTCTACGTAGGTTTCAAGGATAAATTCCCTTCTTTTTGCTTTTTAAGCTCAATCGCACAACCCTTTGACAGAAGTGGGAACATGAACCAGGTGAATAAGAGCTGGTATCTCCCTAATTGAATAATGAAACATCTGCAAGAGAACAACCAGGATCAGGGAGCACCAAGGACCCCACAACCCGAGTTTTACTTTCTCTGTCAATCTCTGCCTTCTCTTCATTTTCTCCAGCCACGTATCGGTGCTCAGTTGCCTCTTCTTCCACTGAAAAGCTCTGTCATCAAAGTGCAGATCATGAAAAAGTACTGTAAGTAGCGATTCGTGGACTAACTCTCTTCCTAGAGGAGCAATACAATCACAGGTTCCTATCCCCTTTACTACCACTTTCTCTCTTCCTTGCAATCATTACTTACTCCATTTGAACATGAACAGGAGACATGCCCTCTGAAATGCAGGCAAACCTGTCGGGCTATATATTTATTTCAAGCAACTGTTGCTAAGGTCATCTGGGACTCCATCCGATGAGCAATTTCTAATGCTTGTCAATCATCTCCATGCACCTACATCAGTCTGTTTTTTTTTTCCCCTGTTATTATTTTGCATGGCTACTTCAGCATGATCCTTGCCTGTGAATAGCTTTCAACTTTCTAAACAACCAACTTTGTGTAGAGAAAAAAAATCAGTAGATGGGCATCCAAGGAAGTAAGTGATCTTGAAAATGTGCTAAAAGGACAGTGCTCCATCTGTTGCCACTCCTTCGCTGGTACTCTCAGATGTCTCCAGTGAGCATGTGCTTCCTTGACCATTGGTCCGTTTCTGGGCACCACTGAAAAGTGTCCCCCTCCCCTCCCCCCATGGCTCAGGACTAGGTTATCCAGAATGCTGTATTGTCCCAAATGAGCACGAAGAAACTGTCCTTTTTTCCTTTCCAGCATCTGAACTTCAGACAACTTGAGGCACGGTCTCTCCATTTTTGGGAAGGCCTTGTTAACCTTCTTCTTGGATGATCCAGATCTGAAGCTTTCCTCCAGACTTTTGGACCCATGAAATGACTAGTTAAGGTTACCGTAAATACTCCGTAGTGTATTCGATGGGTTGTGGTTTTTTGTTTTTTTTGTTTTAACTTGCCTGTCTTATCGAGTTAACTAACTCTGGATGCTTCTGATTGTGGTTCTGTACTTTGCTTTGTATTTTACTGCTGTCAGCCTCCGAGGGCATTGCCTGGTGGCAACCCAGGGGCACATGCTTATCTTTGAAAAAGCCATGTAGATAAATAAATTAATAAATAAATAAATAGGTGAAAGGAAATACACTTGCTTCTATAGCCTTATAAATATTGCAAATAACCTAAAACTAAGACATTGGGGTTAGTTACCTGTCGCTCAACTGCAAAGAGGAAAGTTCGGCTTAAAAGAGATGTTGAACGTCGACCAGTAGAGGGCACCTCAGGACATCCATTTTGGGAGAATGTCTATGGTTGTGAAGGCACACCGAAAAAGAAATGTTAGGATAAGGATATATATGCAGAAGAGATTTCCTGGTATTCAGATGGCAATAGCAAATTGACCATCTTGAGGCTGGAGATGATTGTCTCCAGGATCAGAAGATCTGGTGAAGGTAGTATGACCACCAAAGTAGACCAGATGCCATTTGGCCACTAGACAGGCAAGTACCCCATGAAAGACCATTGCATGGTGCTCTGTCTGTGGCCTATTACCATCATCCCACCACCCCAAACACAGGGCATCTGGAGGCATAAATGCCCTCAGCTGAAGACCACGTTGGTTGTGCCCCTAGGCCTGGCTGTGCTCACATCAGATTGAGGTGGAACTGGCACACACGAATCTTGAGATCATACAGGTCTCTGGCCTCTGTTCCAACTGCTCAATGTAAGAAGGAAGGCACTTACTATTGGTAGGCAGGGCTCAGGGCATCTCACAACTTGCATCAGATGTCTGTGTGACATGCAACTACACACAGTTATGGTCAACATCAACCCAGAACCCCAAAACCTGAGAAACCCCATGCTCACAAGAGCTTGGATTGTGGGCATATACTATTTTCTTTGTATTTGATCACACCCCCATCTAGGTATTCCCTGGTTAAAATGTTCGTACCATCTTCTATTTCTCACATGTCTAAATCCAATGTTTCCAGATGAAGAATTTCTAAAAACGATTCCCCTCTTCATTTGTTTTTATTGATTTATTTACAGTCCATCTGCCCTATAAGACAACACTGGGTGGCTTCTTTCTTTAAAAAAAAATAGGAAGAATTGACAAGAATTGCAATAGATTCTGGATCTTTCATAAAAGCTGGTGAAATATGCCAGAGGATAGTGTTGGGGTTTTTTTTGTTTTTTTTTAAACTCACTTGGAAATACCTACCAACAAATTTGGAAAGGCTCAGGGTTCAGCCAGACCACCCTAAGCGAATTCACAGTTTATTTCTGTTTTTTCCCCCGTTTCTGTGGGGAAAAAACTCAAGAAGATTTTCACAACCAGCCCCAGTGAAGTTGCTTTGCAACCCGAATGAGCGGATCATAGGTTTCAAAGAACACATAGAAAAGTGTAACCCTTGGAAAGGTTAAGGACTGAACTTGCAGTTGCCAGTAGCAACCCTCCTTTTAATTTTTACACATACACCCAATAATGGAGTTTGCATTGTGCGCCAGGTGGCTGATGTCAAGCATCACAGTGTGTTGTGGTGGTGAGTTAATTATATTACAGAACATTCCTGTCAACCTTCTTGGCCACGCTGTATGATCCTAAGCTCAAACGATGTATAGAATCGAAGCAAATTAGAGAGGATTAGCCAGAAAATTCCAAGGGTTCTCTACTTATATTCATGTGTACGCCTACCAGGGGTAGGCAACCTTGGCTCTTTTATGACTCGTGGACTTCAACTCCCAGAATTCCTGAGGCAGCCATGCTGAGGGGAAAGGGAGAGGTTTCCAAGCTGAGCCATGCTGGCTCAGGAATTCTGGGAGCTGAAGTCCACAAGTCATAAAAGAGCCAAAGTTGCCTACCCCTGGCCTAGACCCATTCATAGGAAATCAAATCTCTTTTCTCTCTCTTTCTCTCTATCGCTTTCCTGAATTTTCCCCCCAGCAAGACTAGAACAAGCTATATGCCATTCTGACCTCTTCAAAGAAATGAGGGAAAAAGCTAGGAACACAGTCCTGCCTTATGTCTAAGTATACTTACCCACGTCGTATAGTTGTATTCCTTTTATCCTTCTCATCTATCTACTATCTTCTCTTACTGGTATCGTTATTTTCATTATTATGACTTTGTTATTATGAATATTATTACTTTGTTGTTTTGCATGTACACTGAGAGCTTATACACCGGAGACAAATTATTTGTGTATCTACTCACACTTGGCCAATAAAGCTATTCTATTCTATTCTATTCTATTCTATTCTATTCTATTCTATTCTATTCTATTCTATTCTATTCTATTCTATTCTATTCTATTCTATTCTATTCTATTCTATTCTATTCTATTCTGTTCTGTTCTGTTCTGTTCTATTCTAGTTCAGTCTAGTCTAGTCTAGTCTAGATCTGTCTATTCTATTCTATTCTATTCTATTCTATTCTATTCTATTCTATTCTATTCTATTCTACAATCTGTCTATTCTATTCTATTCTATTCTGTTCTACAATCTGTCTATTCTGTTCTACAATCTGTCTATTCTATTCTATTCTATTCTATTCTATTCTATTCTATTCTATTCTATTCTATTCTATTCTATTCTATTCTATTCTATTCTATTCTATTCTATTCTATTCTATTCTATTCTATCCAATGTCAAGAGCAGTGAGCTATAGAGGCTTACAAAAATCTGTCCTTACCAAGGATATTTCAGTTGCTTCTTTAAAATATACATCCCACCTCTTCAATATGCAGTGGCTAACACCCAAAGATAGTTAATCCTACAAGAATCCTTCTCTGTTTATTCCTTGGCTAGCAGACCAGCAAGAACCTACTTTATGTATGCAGTCTTCCATGTGAGAGCCCAGCTTGGTAACATCTATGATCGGGGTTGATCGTAAAAAGCTAAGTACTGTAGGGTCACATCTGGTGAGGACTTAGAACCACCCACAGATTTCAGACTTGTAAAGCTGGAAAGTGGAAAAGATACTCTGGGATAATGTTAAAAGTCCTTTCATCTTGTTGTCAAAGAAGACTGTCTTGAGGTGTCCGAGATGGTAGCCCAACTTAAAGGAGATTTTATTTTTTCCGTGCTGTGTGAGCAAAGGTGTAGGTGTAGAGACTAAAAGCACTTGTCGCATCCATTGTGTGAATTGGCAGCTAAGGGCTATTTGATGCAGCCATTGTCTACGGTAAAGCTGCCCACGCCGGTACTTAATGGAACGTCACCATCACTAGTTATTATGTTGTCACATCCATCATCTCAACGGTGGCTCTAGCTGCCCATAAAACCCAATCCCAGGTGTGAAGGTTCCAGCCAGGAAGAGACAAGGAAGATCTACAAGGTGTGCATTTCTGTTTTATGACTCTTGTCAAAACTATGTAAGACTGTACGTTTGGTTCAGAAGCATTATTTCATTCTCATCTCCTGCGCATCCATCCGGCCACACCAATCAGATGTACAATGAAGTTATGGCTGACCTTGTTGTGAGTCCACACAGAACAAAACTTTTTTCCAACAGAAAGTTTTCCACGTACAGGTTGTCCTCGGCTTACCACCACAACTGAGCCCAAGTTTTCTGTTGCTAAGTGAGACATTTGTTAAGTGAATTTTACCCCCATTTTACAACCTCTCTTGCCACGGTTGTTAAGGGAATCCCTGCAGTTGTTTAGATAGTAATACAGTTATTAAGTGAATCTGGCTTCCTCCGTTGACTTTGCTTGTCAGAAGGTCGCAAAAGGGGATCACGTGACACACACACACACACCCCCTCAGGAACACTGCAACCGTCATAAATACGAGTCAGTTGCCGAGCGTCTGAATTCTGATCATGTGACCCTGGGGAGGCCGCAACGGTCGTAAGTGTGAAAAACGGTCATAAGTCACTTTTTTCGGTGCCGTTGTAATTTCGAACGGTCACTAAACAAGCTGTTATAAGTCGAGGACTAGCTCTATTTGGTTCAAAGCCAATTCTCCAAGCACATGGGTCACTCTGGCAGGGAAAATCCAGACCAGAAATTCAACCAGAAGGAAATCATAGAGAACCAAGAAGATTTTTAGAAAGATAAAACTGAACATGAAAGCTGTAAGAGAAGAGATTTAGATCAGATTTCACAATCTGAAGGGACAAAACTCCATCTAGCCCCTCGTTCTGGCTCTCTTTTTTTTTGCCAGAAATGTAGGAAAAGCACTTTCCAGTTTTCCAAACCTGAAAAGGAAATCAGCTTAAAAATGAAACATTGAGTGGCACACTTAAATGCTGAATTCCCCAGATGACTACCTCTAAAAGGAAGGAGTTTAATGGATGCCCCGTGCTATTGTTATAAAAATAGTTTGTGCTCTTGGAGTAATTTTATTTTATGAGTTATGCCGAGGAAGATACCGGGTGATAATGGAAGGTGCTGTTCTCTTCTGTATATTCTGGGCCAAGAATTAAACATCACTCACGAATGTTTGGCATTTGCGAAGCAAATCGCTGTCAGCCGGTTTCAACTACAGAGCTTTTCTGACTGCAAATGAAGAGGCTGCCAATTTCCATTCTTATCAGGTGGAGTTTGAAACACGGGCCTGGGAAGCAACTTGGCTAGGCAACGGACCCAGAGAGTTTGTACACTTCACTGTATGTTCACAACTACTCCATGAGACAGTCTGACCAAGGGGATCTGGTTGTTGTCCAGAGGTGCCCACAGGCTGTAGCAATCCGAATGTCCTCCTTGTTTATCTGCAGTGCACCTAAGAAGCAGGTAGAACTGTTATTTCACTGCTGGGGTCACCATCTTAAGATTTTTAACCATCATGAATGAAGGCGATCATACGTGTCCCGGTGATATTGTTGCAGGATCCAATCTGGGTCGGTCACCGGGACCCAGAGGTCTAGTCTTCCGAGCTTTCGGACTTATGCTGGATCCCATCCTCAGGGAACTTCTCTTTAGCAGAATGTTTCAACCATTCAGCCAATGTTTTAACCATCCCCTTGCGGACATCCCTGCTATTCGGAAAGGCCCTAAAGCGAAAGCATAAGAACCCATTGGGAGCTTAGGGAATTGAAAGGGAAAATGACAGTAGAGCTGAGAAAGAAGATTTGGAAGGGGACGACAGTTGTGGTCAAAGGACACAGGGACTGGCAGCAGGGCAGAAGGCAAATGCCAAGGGGGCAGTGACTTGGTCCTACAAGGGAGGGAGGGAGGGAGGGAGGGAGGGAGGGAGGAAGGAAGGAAGGAAGGAAGGAAGGAAGGAAGGAAGGAAGGAAGGAAGGAAGGAAGGAAGGAAGGAAAGGGAAAAGTATGAATGAATGAATGAATGAATGAATGAATGAGGAAGGGAGGAAGGAAGGAAGGAAGGAAGGAAGGAAGGAAAGAAAGAAAGAAAGAAAGAAAGAAAGAAAGAAAGAAAGAAAGAAAGAAAGAAAGAAAGAAAGAAAGAAAGAAAGAAAGAAAGAAAGAAAGAAAGAAAGAAAGAAAGAAAGAAAGAAAGAAAGAAAGAAAGAAAGAAAGAAAGACTAGGCTTCACTTCCAGCCACTTCTAAATTATGCTCCTCAACCGAAAAATGTTTCCCATTCCTTGTCTCCCATCAGGTCAATGATAAGTTGAGCACTCTTCTTTCTTGCTATCAAAACAAGGAACAGGAGCGAGCAACAGATAGACAAACAATGATGGAAGTATACTGTCTCATGCACCCTTTCAAGCTCAAAGACGTGCATTCCTTGCTCCTTCTTCTCCAGGTGAGAACAGTTAGCCTAGTGACACATACCTGGATGACTGCCTACACTCTGATAACAATGTTGTAGCCTGGGTTTGCAAAGAGAGTTCCTTGTTACATTTCTAGGTGTGGGCCCTGCTCCATTTACAAACAAACAAGTAAGCCTCAACTGTCAATCAATCCTCTCTAACTGAACTTAAAACTGACAAGCGGAGGGAGGACGGCATTATATTAGCTTCTGTTTTTATTGTGTCAGCTTCTCCTCCCTTTATTAATACTGGGTACATTGGTATGCATGTGCTCCTGCCAAGTGTTCCCATTCTGCTGCATGTCTTCGTTTGATTTTGAACTTTGCCTTCGGACATCTGTTCGTGTACTAATGAAGCAGAGTTGCTGTTATATTATTAATAGCATTATCATCATCATTGTGAAATCATCATCATCATCCATGCTTTCAGTTCAATAGCATAAACTAACTCCAGGATGGATGGACGAATAGAGACAGATAGACAGACAGACAGACAGACAGACAGACAGACAGACAGACAGACAGACAGACAGATAGATAGGATAGGCAGATGATAGACAGACAGACAGACAGACAGACAGATGTGGATAGCTGGATGGATGGATGGATGGATGGATGGATGATTGGAGTTGGATGTTTAGATTCAACATTTGCTCTACAGTCTACAATGCTATTTTTGTTGAGTTCTTTTTTTCTGGGATGATCTGAACAATCCAAACTTCGACTTTTTTTCAATAACATCCAAGACAGACCTGGGCATTTTATGACCACATCCAGCCCTTTGACTGTCCCTGTTCAATCCAGCCCATGTGGATTGCTTCTATTTTGAAAGTAATTGCTATTTTTTTTTTCAATTTAAGTATCTCTGTGTGCCCCTTCACTGCCCTATTGATCAGGCCAAATGACAGCAAGCAAAGATATTTCTCAGTAGAATGACATAGCAGTTTTAATGAGATGATGGAGTGGAGATCAATTGATCCCTGTCTTTTTAGGATAAGAGATGGGACACACATACACGCCTGCACACACACATACACACACACACACCCAAGACCACAAGTACCAATGCACATTCAGGAGTGTAATATAGAACATAGAGTAGAATAATAGAGTTGGAATATCTAGCTAATACATTTAGCTAGATATTTAAGATATTTAGCTAGATATTATCCCTTCTCCATAATAATCTAAAATACTTAAAGAGATGGAGATGTGTCATAGTCAGAATCCATTGCATAAAATTCTGGACAGCGAGTTTCAGTTTAATTGTATTTCCTATAGTTGGAAGACTATAAAAGTAGACATAATTTGATTTCTTTGTATCACATGTTTTTCAGACTGCACATCCAGCAGCTTGATGTTAAGGATGTTGGCACTTTATTTATGAGAAAGTAACTGCCTGGTTGCATTTTTAGAGAGTGTATCATCCTAAATGTTTGCCATTCTGGCAAATAATATTTTTAATGAGCCTGGGAAACATTCTGATTAAAAGCAAGGCTATATTCATTTCTTATCTGTGTCCCCATGTTGCCTATCTGGGTTTTAGCTTACCTAGGCTTTTGATCGACAGCACCCAGCCAACAATGGATAATTCTCCAGGCAACTAAGCAAGACCAGACATGGTTAATACTAGCATTTGGACCACCAGGATCCCAAGGATATAAGCTAGGCTGGGAAGTTGAAAACTACTCCAGAAGAAAGCTTTTTTCTACTTGGTTGCTAAGAAAATCTCTTAGAGATGTCCATGAAGTTATAGTGTTGAACATGACTC
This sequence comes from Azemiops feae, assembly GCA_023970755.1. Lineage (NCBI taxonomy): Eukaryota > Metazoa > Chordata > Lepidosauria > Squamata > Viperidae > Azemiops > Azemiops feae. The sequence goes on from JALGBA010004163.1 coordinate 1,333,323, forward strand.
AAGGGTGTTGTTTCTCTCTCTCTCTCCCTCTCTCTCTCTCCCTCCCTCCCTCTCTCTCTCTCTCTCTCTCTCTCTTTTTTTTTTTTAGTGTCTTAAAAAATCCATGGTCATATACACAATTCCCTCCCCATCTGTTAACCCAGACTATGATTATCCCCCAAAGGATCTGGTGAAGGTCACCATCTTAGGTGACTTTATACGATTAGATGAATTCATGGAAGAAAACTCTATTGATGGGTATCAATTCCAAGCATTAATTGTTTGAACAAGGAGATCATTTTCCTATCCTACTAATGAGCTTCACAGTGGCAGCTGTCAGGGGTGAAGAATCGGGACCCCCACATTAAGTTCCGGTTAAGATGATTTACTGCTCATGCCTATACACAAGAATCTAGTCAACCAACGATCAGCACTAAATTGACGCTAGATAAGAGTCAATGGAATTCAAGAGCGGTTGGATTTATGTTCCCTTTTGTGGGAACATAAGGACTCCAGGCTGATTCCTCTCTTGATTCCAACCCAGGTCTGCCTGCTTTTCTCCTACAGCAGCAATGAACCTCATTCCATTTTGGAATTTTGTACTGGAGGAGTTTTTTGTCTAATGCAATAGCGTTCCTCTTAGATTCTTAAATAAAACCATTTCCCAGGCAAAGTCCAGAATCTGGAAATTAATTTAAGTACTATGAGATTTTTCCATCCCACGTGATTATTATGAATTTAAGCCAAAGATCATTCTGCTAATAATGGAGGTAGTCCCAGTCACATGACCTTGGAGTAATGCTGTTGTGGAGGTATTTCAAGATACTAATCTATAGATTCTTACAGAAAGATGGATACTTCATTTTTGACATCTACTCTAGATAATGGGCTGCTTTATTAATTCACCAAAGCTGGTACAAGTCATGAAGGATGAAACTAAAGCCAAGAAACTGCCTTAAAAAAAAAAAAAATTTTTAAAGTGTGAGAGATTACTCTGTTTCTTAGCAACTAACATTGCTCAGTTTTCTGAGGATCACATGAAATTTGGTGTCTATCCCATCCCTACAAATCCTTCTCAGAAGATTCTGAACGAGGATGACTTGACCGGTTCTTGGATTGTACATGAGAAATAGCTTCAAGAACATAAAACACCTGGCGAACTCAAAGACCATCTGTTGGGCAATTCTCTGCTATTTCTTTTAAAGACAATACACACCAAGGAGCGCCTATAGCTTTTATAAATTAAACAGAGTGACAAGTTGTAGGAAATAGCTCACTTTGTTTTTGCTGGAAAGGCAACATGCCTCTGTTAAAGTGAGGGATTCCCTCTGTATATGTTACAAGTCAGTATTCTCCAACTTAATGTCTTCCAGATATTTTTAATAATATCATTTTATGTATACCTGTGTGTATCCATTTATCTCATATGGTGTTTTTCTACACTGGCAAGCTTTCCATCAGCACAATTCTTTCAATATATCTGTCAAGGTTCTGACTGATGAATCCAACAAAGTAAGCACAGCTGAGAAATTCCAGTCTCTAATGCAAAACTTTATTGAGCACACCATATCGGCATAGATGAATAGAAAACCAGCTCTGGCAGAATTGGTGCCAGTTCAGTAAATTAAAAGCATAGGACCTCCCTTCCCTCCTGACAGTGCAGGTCACATTCCCCAATTAAGTGTCAGACAATTGTTATGAGAAAATCTTCAGTTCCCAGCCAACGGGTTCTCCGTTGACCTTGGTTCCCATGCTGGACTGCTTACACCACAAGGAACATTCCATTCATCCCCCACCTGGGTCTGTAGGCAAGCTAAGAAACCAGCAATGGCTGAAGCAGAATAAAGTTTCTTTGAAGCTTGACAATATCATATTTTATAAACCGTGATATTTATTTATATTCTGCCTTTATTATTTTTATAAATGACTCAATGGGGAACATACCTAATGCTATGCTCCTTCCTCCTCCTATTTCCCCATCACAACAACCCTGTGAGGTGAGTTGGGCTGAGTCACAGAGTGACTGGCCCAAGGATACCCAGGCTAGCTTTCATGCCTATGGTGAGACTAGAAGTCCAAGTCTCCTGGTTTCTAAACCATTACGTTAATCCCTAGACCAGGGATAGGCAACCTGGGCTCTTTTATGACTCGTGGACTTCAACTCCCAGAATTCCTGAGCTAGCATGGCTCAGCTTGGAAACCTCTCCCTTTCCCCTCAGCATGGCTGGCACAGGAATTCTGGGAGTTGAAGTCCACGAGTCATAAAAGAGCCAAGGTTGCCTACCCCTGTCCTAGAACCAAGCCGGCTCTATATAACCTTAGTATGCCCAACTACAAGATGGCATTGATAAGCTCTATAATCTTGGAATAGATAGCACCCTGATCAATTTAATCAGCCAAGAAGGATTTGAATAAATACAAGGTAACCCTCATCACTCAAAGATCAACAAGCTAAAAAGTAACCGGACAATCGGTTACAAAGAATATGTCCTAACACTGATATCTGAATTCATCTTATTGACCATAGCCTACATTCCCTTGGAGACTTCAAGGGCCTTCTCTCCCTTTATCCCTTAGGAATTAGGTGGGGCTGAGAGAACGGGGGAAGTCAGCTAAGGTGTGGTTTGATCAAGTGAGGATGTGGATGTGGGTCTCATCGCCACTGCCTGCTTTGCAAATCAAGCCTGTAGTGCTAAATGACTTGGAAAGCACCAGGTTGCAGAAAGGTATTCTAGTATATCCCCCCCCCCAAAAAAAAACCTATTTCACAAAGGGCGTAATCACAGTGTTGTGTCAGGATGTTGTGGAAATCCTCTCTACAAATGGCAAACATCTACGGAACGTTAGCTAATGATGGTATAGGCCCAAACATGTCCAGAACTCTTGTCTGTCATCTCATCCTCCGTTGCCTGAGAATAAATCCCCATGGAACAAAGCGGGTTCAAAATAGCTATGCATAAAGAGTGCTGGAAAATAACCTTGAAAGCTAATTGGAAAAGGAGATACCCACCCATCTTCAAAGTGATACCCGTGGTCAAGAGATGAAACTGTTTCCAGGATGGAAGAAAAATCTCCGTCCAGGCCAGGCCAGCATCTTGTAGGAGCGGTTCGTTGGCTTCTCTAAAAACCTTCACGCAGTTGTTGATGGCCTAAATGGCATTTTGCCCAGCTTGGATGTCAATCATGGAGAAATTCTGCAGCTCCTTGTACTTTCAGTATTAATAGCAGATGTTCGGCATCTTCTCGATCCAAACTGTAAACCACAGGGATCAAATTCCACCTCTGAACACAGTCTTTGCTCTTAGATATTTTAAGAGAGAATTCAAAAGTCCTACAGCTCGGGTGATTTGTCTTGCAGCTGAGCCAGTGGCCTGTTTTCATGATTGACGTTATCACCCACAAATCGCATCCCACTGACACCCACCGAGGATTTTTAAGAACATCAAACTTTTTGATGAAGAGGAGGAGAAGGAAAAATAAACAGCCAAAAGTAGTGCACGACACTAGCTGCCATTTCCATTTGACAAGCATGGTGAATCTGGGGTACTGGATAAACCTTGGAAACCCAAATGGAAAAATGAAGATTTTGGGGCTTCAGTATTAAGACCTTGGTTTCCAGGAATAAGGCAGCGTTCGGTGTAATAAAGCGGTGATACTGTCTTGACCATAAACAGAAATCCGGCTGGTCAAAAATAATTCAGTTCAGTCTTATTCTTGTGCCTACTCTGCAGATAATGACTTGTCTATGGAAACCATTTGTTTATTTAAGCACTACTAAATAAATCAGCCTCCACTTACTTTTGTTTCATGATGTTAATAGAAAACCTTCCTTGAAAATCTGATCTGCCGATCTTTAGCTAAAAGCATACAAAAGGAGCCTGCTTTTTAAAATCAAAATTATCTTGGATCGTGGCGTTATTTTGATTGTGTGGTCTCTGTCTCCCTGTGTGTGTCTCTCCCTGTCTCTCTCTCTGTTTTTATTTCTATTTGTATGTTACAATAATAAAAAAGGTAGGCACACATGTCTAGCTTTCTACACAATCCCAACAATACAGCATTTTAAAGCAATGTTTACTGCCTTTCTCAGTTTTAAGAGCCCCAATGGAGCTTATTATAGACCAAAATGTGAATGCCTAAAGATGGGAAATGCTGGTAAAATTTACTTGACTCACCTCTCAATTTCCAAAGACTGAAGGAAGACGTTTTATTGATTTATTTATTTTTGGGTAGGCTGGTGATTCTTGTGAACTTCCAAAAACATTTTCAAATGTTTGTTTATTGGTTGCAGCTCTTTCTTTACTCCTTGTCATTGTTCTCTGAACCTGCTCTGGATCATTTCCGATTGCAGTTAGTTTTTCCTCCATTGTAACTGTGGAATATTTTGTTCCTTCTTGGTTTCCTGAGCTGACTGTACAGTTCACGATTTCCTGAACTGACTGTGCAGCTGTACTAGCTGTGGTACTGGATGGCAGCACACCTTTAAAAAAAAAAAAGGAATGGGGCTTTGATTGTATGACTGTGGCCACCATCTTGACTTTTTTTTTTGACCTTCCTGATATGGTATGGCCTTCACAAGCAGCCTTGGAGTGCATGGGGGGAGGTCAAACTGCCCCACAGATGCCACTACGGCCCCATTTGGAAACAACAATCTTTGATTTCTCTGTAGGTGGGGACCAAAACGATTCTTTCTGTCCTCTTTCAGCATTAGATTCAAAGGCCAGTGGGGTTTATAAGAGGTGGCACGGTGGTTAGAATGCAGTACTGCAGGCTACTTCTGCTGACTGCCGGCTGCCAGCAGTTCAACCGTTCAATTCTCACCTGCTCAAGGTTGACTCAGCCTTCCATCCTTCCGAGGTTGGTAAAATGAAGACACAGATTGTTGGGGGCAATAAGTGCTATTGCTATTGCTATAAATAGGAGCCATGGTGGCATATTGCAGACTGATTCTGCTCACTACCAGGAGTTCGATCCTGAGCAGCTCAAGGTTGACTTAGCCTTCCATCCTTCCGAGGTTGGTAAAATGAGGACCCAGATTGTTGGGGGCAATAGGCTGACACTATAAAACCGCTTAGAGAGAGCTGAAAAGCACTGCCAAGTGGTATATAAGTCTAAGCACTATTGCTATTTTCCTTCCTTCCTTCCTTCCTTCCTTCCTTCCTTCCTTCCTCCCTCCCTCCCTCCCTCTCTTCCTCTCTCCATAATGGTTAGAATGCAGCATTTCAAGCTAACTCTGCTCACTGCCAGGAGTTTGATCCTGAGGGGCTTCAAGGTTGATTCGGCTTTCCATCCTTTCAGACGACATGCTAAACCAAGGTTGTGATTTGGCTCAGCCTGTGCGTGGGAATCCAACCACCCGAGACTGCGAGCCAAGCTGTGTGGGTCAGCGCATTGTTTGAACACAAACCTCTGCAGTTTGTTCTGCCCTACCTCGTGGAGAAAACCCAAGTTTAGCTTCGGTTAATCAAATCGAACCCAAATCTTTTATTACGGTCCGAGAGCAGCCGGCACGGAGCCTTTGCGCTGGCGGAGCACCCATCTGCAGAGGGGGGACCCGGTATTGGGTGGTTGTGGGCGGAGGGGGGGTGGCAACGAAGAAAGCCTAAATCTACGGGAGAGGGTTGCAAAGCAATAGGGGCAGACCCCCACCCTGGGGGGAAAAAGGAGGGGAGGGGGCTGCTGAAACTCAGTCGGGGCAATGTACTAACTCCAAGCTCTCCAGGGGAGGTAGAAGAGGCGGCAGCGAGCGAGCGAGGGAGGGAGGGAGGGGCAGCTCCAGAAACATGCCCTCCCTTCTCAGGCGCCCCTCCCCCTTTGTGTGTCCCCCCCCCCCGCAACCAGCGCCGCCCACCTGCCTCTTGGCTCCGCCCGAGCCGGCAACCGGCGCTTTTTTTGGTGGAGGAGAGCAGGCTGGATCGGGCGCTGCTGCTGCTACTGCCTGCGCTGGAAGCGACCCTCTACTACGGGGCTGGATCGTCTCTCCGCGCTCTCTCGGGACTCCGCGGTCCTGCAAGCGGCCGGGCGGCGCGGAGGGCTTGGAGCTCCTGCCAAGGTGGGCTGCGCTGCCAGCCCCAGTCGGTGCCCTGCGGCCGGCGGCTCCCCTCCACGCCATGGACTCGGATTCCGGGGAGCTGAGCGACGGGGACCTGGTCTCTGCCGCAGGTAAGGCAGCCGCGCTTTTCTCCCCCTGAGGCGGAAGGGGCGTCACGAGGGAACAGACGCGGGGGGAGGAAAGCCCCTCTTCTGGCTTCAGATCCCGGTGCGCGAGTGGGCTGTAGTCCAGAAGGGGGGGGAACTTTGCCCATGCTCAGAGACTCCTTGGGGGCCGGCCCTGCCTGAGCGCGCCTACGGGACCTAGGGAGATGTGTGCTGCAGGGAAACAGGCAGGGTGCGAGTCGGTTCTTTTTTCTCCGCCGCCTGTAGCGCTGCTTCCTCGGAAGAAAAGACTTCTGGCAGGGTCGCCGAGTTCTCACGCTTTCCTAAACCAGGGTTTCTTGAGTCGCCCAGAGTTGGCGGCGTTCCCGACTCTGCCAGGCTGAACTACAATTGTGGGGTATTGCACATTGCAGCGACCTCAATGTACGTGTTTTGATGCCGAGGGATGTGGTTTGCGAGTGCTGTAATCAGTGGCTCTCTTGAGAGAGGAGACGCATTCTGGCTATGCTCAGAAGACCACTGCTGGAGCGGATTTAAAAAGTGCTGGGGGGATGGAGGGCGCTTGGCTGGAATTGATGACCAAGAGGTTTCCGGAATGATCACCTCTGATAAGAGTCGATCCGGAAGTTCATCGTGCATAAAACTTTTAAAATGAATTATTAGATTGTCACCTGTTGGGTTTCAGCAGTGATAAATGGGTTGCTTGGCAGAGCGTTCATAACTGTAATTTGTAACGGGCTGGAATCCAGGGACCCCAATTCAAATTTTCACTCTGCTATAAAACTGACGGATGGATCCTGTAGTTGTGTGCAACTCACAAGTGTTGTGATCCTAGTAAAAAGTACTGACCACATTGTGGTATGAACTCTGTGGAAGAAGATTGGCAGGTTTTTTTTTTTAAAAAAAACACACCATATGTTTTGTTGCCGTTTTCAGTTGAACCCTATTAATATAGGAAACTTGTAGACTTCTGTACACCACCTGTGCTATTGTGGCTTGTTTTTTTTTAAATGGAGGGGGCGGTCTGGAAGCCTCTCTTTGAGTGGGTTCATATCTTGCACTAAGCCACGCCTCGTTTAATCATTGTTTATCAAAAGACCACAGTTAGGTTCATAGCCCCGATGAGGAATCCATTAGGGCTAACTTCACACAGCATGTGAAGCCATGATATGGTTTGGTTCTTGGCATGTTGTGTGATTTCAGCCGTTCCTATGTACAAGAGTGAATCTGTATGACCAGATGTCAGCTGAATCTCTAGTTTGGGAAGGGCTTATCGGCCTCCTTGAACATGGGCATCTTCTGAGGAGGATTGACCTCAGATTGAGAGAAAATGAGTCAAGCCAAAGGCCAGTGAAATGAAAACTCATGATTGTATGGTATGGTAGTTGAAGGATGTTTGCATGCTCATCACAAGATCTGTGCACACCATACAGATCAGAGCAATAACAATAACAATAATAATAGAGTTGGAAGGGACCTTTGAGGTCTTCTAGTTCAACCCCCTGCTCAGCCAGGAAACCCTATATCATTTCGGACAAATGGCTGTCCAGTGTTGGAGCATTAATAATTTCTGGAGGCAGGTTGTTCCACTGGTTAATTGTTCTAACTGTCAGGAAATTTCTTTTTAGTTCTAGGTTGCTTCTCTCCTTGATTAGTTTCCATCCGTTGCTTCTTGTCCTGCCTTCAGGTGCTTTGGAGAATAGCTTGACTCCCTCTTCTTTGGGGCAGCCCCTGAGATATTGGAAGTCTGCTATCATGCCACCCCTGGTCCTTCTCCTCACCAAACTAGACATACCCAATTCCAGCAACCGTTCTTCGTATGTTTTAGCCTTCAGTCCCCTAATCATCTTTGTTGCTCTTCTCTGCACTCTTTCTAGAGTCTCAACATCTTTTTTACATCGTGGTGACCAAAACTGGATGCAGTATTCCAAGTGTGGCCTTACCAAGGCCTTACTAAAGCTGTGTTCTTCAAACTTGCAACTTTAAGATGTGTGGACTTCAGCTGCCAGAATTCCTCAGCCAACATGGGTTACATCATTGCCATGTTTGTTTCCAGGATGGCTAGATCCTGGAAGATCTAGCCCTCCTGGAAATGAACATGGCAAGATGTAACCCATGTTGACAGATTGAAGGCGGCCTTCAATTGATCCCAATCCAGAACCAAACTGTTTAAGCTGTGGCTTGTTCTAGCCATAGCTGATCAACCCATGTTATTAAGCCATTTGGGGATCTGTGAATTCCACCTTTTAAGGCAGATGGCTCATGGCAACCTAACTTGGTTTCTCACCAGTGCTACACCAATATCCCCAGTCTCTTTACTTTGTCAATAGATTTGCCTCGAGAAGTGCCTAGTCCACAAGATTTGCATGATTCTCTCTCTTCTCGCAACCCTGTGTTTGAAAAAAAAAATACAATTCCTTTGTTTTTATTCTCCCGGTGGAAGAAAACTTTCCCTAATGCAAATTTTTCCACCATGGTGATATTTGGGGTTAGGGTTAGGGCCTGGTTTTTGAAGCTTCTGAAAAGCCAGCCTGGATTCTCTGCTTTTGGCATTTGGGCGTTGGGTCGAAGCTACATAAAGCAGCTGTTTTCCCTGGATGGAAACCAGGTAAGGTTTTCAAATGAGACCGGATGGACAAATCTGCTCTTGGTAAGGAGATTCCTGTAAAAGGATTAAATGAGTCATGATTATCCCATCCAGCAACAAAAGATGGGTGTGTATGGACCAGTGTGTAGGATTTAAGAATGTATCCTTGTAGAGCTACAGTTATTAGCTCTGCTTGGAGATATCTTAACTTTCAGCTGATCTCGACTGAAGTGGAAACTGAGTATTAACAGAATAACAGAGCTGGAAGGGACCTTGGAGGTCTTCTAGTCCAACCCCCTGCTCAAGCAGAAAACCCTATACCATTCCAGACAAGTGATTGTTCAAACTCTTCTTAAAAACTTCAAGTGATGGAGCACCCATAACTTCTGAAGGCAAGTCGTTCCACTGATTAATTGTCCTCCCTGTCAGGAAATTTCTCCTTAGTTCTAGGCTGCTCCTCTCCTTGATTAGTTTCCATCCGTTGCTTTGTGTCCTGTCCAATTGCTTGTGGCTTGCAAGTCCTCATCAAATCCTGATATTAATCCCAAGAGTTTTCATGAAGGTGGTTCTACTGTTTGCCTTCCTCTGGGAGAGGAACATAAATATAAAATAAATAATTGTCTGTCTCTTTCCCCTGCCACTATCATTTCACAGCAACAGTATTCCTCAAACTTGGCAACTTTTAACGTCTGTGGACTTAAAAACACTCAGAATTGAACTGAATCTGTTTCAAGTTGGAAAGATAAAGAATTAGTTCATCCTGTGTCATCAAGCCAAAATTTTTCCTGTATATCTCTCGTTAATATTAGTAGTACTCAACCTTAAGGGAGCAAATCAAAGACTAATGTTTACAACAAAGGATGAGTCCCTGAGTAAATTGTTTAAAATCTGCTTCTATTTTGGTTACAGGATTTACAAGTTACATGTGAATTCTGGGAAATGTTGTTGTAAGAGGTCTGACCTCAGTGCAGTATATTTTTACTCTTACGTTACACAATTTTTACCAATTTAATCACTAGGATTTAATACTGGACTTCTCTGGATGGTTGGTGAATGAGGGCAAGCTATTATTTTTTTTTTAAATTAAGACACTTACAAATTGTGGTAATGAAAAATGGCAGCAGACAATAAAATGTGACCTTCAAAAGTATACAATAGAAAGGATATTTGTTTTTTTAAAAAAATGTATTAGCAAGGACCTGAGGAACATTAAAATACCTGATCTTCTCAATATCTACCGTACTACAGTCAGGAATATAGTAGATGTAGTAGATACATAGTAGAAAGGACTGTTAAGTATATTTTTTTTGTCAATAGTGCATGGGTTTTACGGGCTATAAGTACAGACTTGACAACTCCTTGATATATGCTTTCAGTATGTACCCAGAATTCCCTGGACAGCATGGTCATTGCTAAGAATTCTGGGAAAAGGTGTCAAAACTGAGAAACGGTGAGCAAGAGTTATTTTGGGATCTTCATTTATCCAAAGAATTATGATTTTTTTTTTGTTCAATCTGGAAATGGGCTAAGAAGAGGTGTTAGTAGTTTGTTGCAAATGTCATGGTAAAAAAAATCATGTTTGCCTGATTCAGGCAAAACATTTCACCATAAGCATTTGTAGTTGTTATTCTCCAACTGTATAAAGCTAGTAAAACAATTAAGGACATGGGGAAACTCTTGTGTATTTCATTAGGGCCATCTTGTTGAGGCTCTTAAGATCAAGGAAAAGAAGTTAACTCTGGTGTAACCAACATGCAACCAACTGCTCGTTCTCTCTGCTGCCCAATACAGATATTAGACTTACAATATAGTCCTTGACTTACTACCATTTGTTTAGTGACGGTTTGAAGTTAAAATGGCACTGAAAACAGTAACTTATGACCAGTTTTCAGCATCCCCGTGGTCACATGATAAAATATTTGTGTGCTTGCAACTGGCATGTATTGTGATCATAAGTCAAGGACTACCTGTGTAGGACACTTAAATGAAATTGATGAGGTCTTTTCCTGATTTTTCCAGTTTCCCTCAAAATGGAATAGTGAGGATCGATTTCTTGGTATCAAGTCATGGTTGATTCTTAGCAACTACATAGATAAATTTTCTCCATGAAGATCTGACCTGGTCCTTCAACTTTTCCAGTGATGCAGCTCATCCCCACGGTCCATCCATCTTGTTGCTGGTCATCCTTTTCTTCTTTTTCCTTCCACCTAGACTAGAGCTTTCTCCAGAGAGAAGCTAAGTCTTTGCATAATGCCTCTGAAGTAGTGTAATTTGAGTCTAGTCCTTTGTGCCTTGAAAGAGGATGTTGGGTTGATTTGTTCAATGATCTACTGGTTTCTTTTCTTGGCTGTCCATGGTATTCTTGGAAGCCTTCTCCAGCATCAAAGTTCAAAGGCATAAAAATGGGGTAGAAGCTGAAGGAAATAGCCAAGCAGCAGATGTTCACAGTCGTAGGAGCTGGGGGATGAAATTGCTCTGTGACTGTTAATTAGTATCCAAAGAGACACTTCCTTTCAAGAGGAGAGGTTTAAAATGTGAATGGAAGAGAAAAAAAAATCAAGGATAGGAAAGAACAGTGGGTGGAAAACTTAGACTGTACTTTGAGAAGAACATATCTGTTCAATGATGATGGAGAAGAACTAGGAGTGTTGAAATAACGGAATGACAAGAGTTGGAAGGAATCTTGGAGGTCTTCTAGTCCACCCCCTGCTCAAGCAGGAAACTCTATAGCATTTTAGTCAAATGGTTGTCCAATCTCTTCTTAAAAACCTCCAGTGTTGGAGCAGCCACAACTTCCTGTTTAGAGTTCTTATTTAAATTTGTTTTCCCTACAATGTTCAAAACATTCTTACTGGTTAAGATTTTCTCAAGGTTAATTACACTGAAGTATTTAAATCTATTTTCATGTCTTAAAAAGTAAGTTAAAAAAAAAAGACCAGGAAAAAAAAAAAACCAGAAAAAAAAGAAGAGAGAAAAAAGAAAAAAAAAAGGGAAAGAAAAATAAGAAAATAATATACTACTTAAAATACATATCCCTCTTAAACTAGTATTCATTTATTTCCAAAAAATTTCTGTTCTTTTTAACCCATAATTAAACATACGTTTAATCTTTAAATATTCCATTTAATAAGTCTGACCTGTTATGTTATGTTTTGTATTGTATTGTATTGTATATTATTATGTATTATTAGTTTATGTATTGTTACATTATTTATCATTAGATTATGTAGTGTTATGTTATTGTGCAAATCCAGAAAAAGGATCAGCATGGCTGGCTCAGGAATTCTGGGAGTTGAAGTCCACGAGTCATAAAAGAGCCAAGGTTGCCTATCCCTGGACTAGTCGAAACGTCTCCTAGGAAGGATGGAGTTTGCAAGTTCCTAATCGGGCAGAGAGCGAACCCAGAGGTTGGCTGCAGCTCATAAAATACAGGACTGAAATCTCAAATGAGGTCTTCCTTTGGCTGCACGCATGAGGCCTGCGGGGGGGGGGAAAGGGTGGAGAGACCCAGAAGCATTCTCCACAAAATCGGTTACTCTGAATGTTACTGAGTGCTGAGCAAGTTGGCGCAAGAGAGAAATTGCATTTAATTAACTTTCGGTTCTATTGCAACCGGGGATGGGGTGGGGTGGTAACGGCTTTTTCTTTGATGGAATGCTGCCCCCCTCTTTTTTTGGGGTGGTGGTGTAAAACTTCGGACATGTGACCACCTGGCAGCTGGCCATCCAAATGGAGTTTGCACCCAGCTGCGGAGTTGTCTAAATCGGTTTGCTGCCTCGTCCAGAAATTCCTTTTGCTGCCATCTGAAGCCTCCAAAACCGTTTCTATGTTTTCTTTACTCCTGACAGGAAAAAAAATAGAGGATCATTAAGTTATATACCATGGACATCTTCTCCAGATTAGTGGAGGGAAGATAAATGTTGCCAGGAAACTCTCTCCTGCATTTCCACCTTATTTATGACTGTGGCTATGACTGGGAAGTCAGAGTATAATTTATTTGCCTTGCGCTTATATCTTTTGCGATCTAATTTGCAACATCTAGCAATCATTTTTCCATAAACTCTTTTGGTCATACTTTTATGATCTGCCTTCCATGAAAGCTTGAAACATCCACAACAGCATTTCCCTCCAGTAATTGAAAGAAGTTTTAATGGGTTTGAACTGAAATGGCTTCTCTGTGCCTCAGTTTGCATCTTGCAAATCTGAGTAGGGGGGGGGAAATGCTTTTTTGCAAGGCCAAAGTTGCATTTAATCTTTGCCGGGGGGGGGGATTTGGGTTTGGCTAGTCTAAAGAAAAGAAGAAATAGGGGAGACATGATAGCAGTATTCCAGTATCTGAGGGGCTGCCACAAGGCAGAGGGAGTCACGTTCACCAGAGCACCAGAGGAAAGGACGAGAAACAATGGTGGGAAACTCATCAGCAACCTGGAATTAAGGAGAAACTTCCTAACAGTGAGGACAATCAACCAGTGGAACAGCTGGCCTTCAGAAATCGTGGGCGCTCCATCACTGGAGGCTTTTAAGAAGAGACTGGACATTCACCTGTCTGAGATGGTATAGGTTCTCCTGCTTGAGCAGGGGGCTGGACTAGAAGACCTCCAAGGTCCCTTCTATTCTATTCTATTCTATTCTATTCTATTCTATTCTATTCTATTCTATTCTATTCTATTCTAGAATTGCACCTAGGGAGTAGTGATAAGAGTAGTAGTGAGCTGTGAGTACAAGATGAAGCAACGCCTTCAGCTAATAGAGAGGTGAAACCTAATTCTTGATGCTTTTTACTACTTCTGACTAATCTTGATAAATAAACATTATTTCCAGCATTACAGGCAGAACATCTGCATTTTCTCCCTCTGTGGCCACATTTCCAAAGACCTTTTTCTAATCCTGGTATCTGTTTCCACCAAGCCAGCTTGCCATCGTGACGGCCGGTGAGGTGGCGTTTTCGTGTTAAGTTGAGGAAGGTGTAATTTTGAGTGTAATTCTGGGTGATTTCTGCATGTTTCATAATGGAGATCAGAAGAAATCTCGGTTGCTGTGGAAAGCGGTTTGTTCTCTCTCTTTTTTTTTTTCCTTTCCTTTTTTCTTTCTTCTGCCTCTTTTGTGTGCCGAAGACCTATGAGTCAGCCAAGTGGTACGGAGAGAGAGCCGAGAATGGAGGCCTTTAAGAAAAGGATTTTGCATTTTGCAGTGGATCAAACAATCTGGTAAACTATGTGGGCAGCATAGGAGCTGTGTAACCCTCCGCAGAGACTCCTGGGCCTTTTTTGGACCTGAAAAGATTAAGAGCTTGCTGAGGGTTGTGATCTCCAGTTGAAAGACTCACAAGTATCTCAAGGACTTGCCCACTCTGCAGGCTAGAGTTGGTATTAAATTTAAAATTCTGTAGCAGGAACCAACTGCACCACTGTGCATTTAATGAATGTTGGCCCCAAAACCTTGACTCTCCAGATGTTAGGTAACTACAGCTAAATTTGAACCAGATGTTCTTGGGGGTGGGTATAATAACAGCCAGATTTGGCCCATTGCAGCCAACTGTATATCGGATGGACGAGTTCTTTATGTACATTGAAAATGAGTGCTGAGAGAGTGCGCTAAATTGTCTTAATCTCAGTTGTTGTCTACTGCCAACTGTCACCAAGACAACTATAGAATAGTTGTTTTCATGACTTGCAGTGCTGTCACATAGCAAGGGGAATGCGAAAAGTCGTATTAAGGAATTCCTGTTTCCCTTTTGAACAATGCAACCGAAGAGGAATGAGTAACGGCTTTCCATCCGTTCGTTTGCCTCTGATTCAGACCGTTTTAGCTTTTTTTTTTTTTTGGCAGAGTTTTAGTTTTTTGGATGGGAGGAGAAGCCATCTTTCAAAATTTCAACTTTTGGGAAGGCAGGGTGGGAGGAACCACTATTTATTATAACAGTGTAAATTCCATAATGAAAATAGAAGCAGATGTTAAACAAAGTACTCGTGATTCATCCTGCATAGTAAATATTAGTATTTGACTGGCGGTCTGAAAGTTGAGCCCGACTGATATGAACAAAAGATATGCAGGAAAAGTGATGTTTTCTGGCATTGGGCAAACTCTACATTTCTAACTTGAAAGTTACACAATATCTAAAAGCTCTTAGAGGTTACCAAAGTAGGTAAAAATGAGATACACATCGATTTACACTCCCCTGATTCATAAGCCTTTACAGTACAATTGTTAAAGGGAGGAAGGAAAACAAAATAAAGGACAATCAGGATCATCATATGGAAATTACTGTGATCCTACTAGGATCCCACCAATAAAGCCTCTTTCTTCTCAAACTCGGCTTGCGAGTCTATCAAAATTAAGGGGGAATCCATATTTCTGCAAGACCAGGAAACTTTCTAGGATGTTCATAATGCCAAAAGAATCTTTGCCAAGAATATGATAGATGAGTATAATTCCCAGAGGTGTGACCATTATCGGATAAGCCTTGAAGTCACTCAATGAAGTTGAAGAGGTGTCATACTTGATGGCCATAGTCTACAACCCATTAATCATAGCTCTTTGGCTTAGTATATTGCGTGAATCAAACCCAAAGTATGACATTTGTCAGCATAGAATTTGATAACCCATGAGCACTGATAAATAATACAACGTTTTGCACATATACCTTGCAATGTTATGGAACAATGTTTTACAATCTCAGCAACTTTTAAGTGGTGTGGACTTTCAGTTCCCAAAATGTGTCTTGATTCACTCAAGTCACTATGCTGGAAAGCTGGACCTGTTGGATTTCTGCCTGTTAAGCAGCTCTTACAGACAGTGCCAGCTATGAAGTAGCTATGTGGCAAGTTGGCAAGCTGTTGCCAAGAACATCCAAGCTTTATTGTAACAAGGAAATAATCTTTTATTATTATTATTATTAACGGTCCTTATTAGCAGGCCAGGAAAGAGTTTAGAGCTTGTTTGTGTTCTTTCCAGAATGATCTTCCAATTTTTATATGGGGAAAAAATTGGATTGCTTCTGATGTTACTGGGGAGCAGGGGGAGATGAGAGTTAAAAACACCCATATATATATGATGGGTTTAATTCAAGAAAAATATTGGGTCACAGCTATCCTTTACACAGCAAACATAGAGTAGACACTGCCAAATTTTATGAATGGAAGGACAGGCATGAATGAACCCTGGAAAAGCTAGCTCTGGCTTTAGTTGCCAGCTTTTTTGTGCAATACTTTCACAGCAAATCCCCCCTCCTTTGCCCCCCCCTACTTGTTGGCTTCCCCTGCTAACTGCCAATCTGGAAACCTTGGCTGAAAGGTAGGAAAGCTTCATCAACATTTGTTTCTTCCCTCTGCCTGGAGAAAAAACCTAATCAGAAACCATTTGGGGAAGAAGGGCCACTGGCAAATAAATAAATACCCAGAACTGGAGAATGGTGACGCGCTAAACCTCAATAGCTTGCTTTCATCAAGCAAGCCAGAAGGGGCCCCTCTGGAAAATGGGTAAAACTCAAACCCCAGAGCAGCAGGATGGAAGAATACAGGTAGTCCTCAACTTACGACCACAATTGTGCCCCAAATTTCTGATGTTAAGTGAGACATTTGTTTCGCCCCATTTTACGACCTTTCTTGCCACAGTGATTGAAGTGAATCCCTGCAGTAGTTCCGTTAAGTGAATCTGGGTTTTCCCCATTGACTTTATCAGGTCGCCAAAGGGGATCGCGTGACTCCAGGGGACACTGCACTGTCGTAAATATGAATCAGTTGCCAAGCATCCGAATTTGGATCACGTGACCACGGGGCTGCTGCAACGGTCGTGAAGTGTGGAAAATGGTCAAAAGTCACTTTTTTCAGTGCCGTTGTAACTTTGAACAGTCCCTAAACGGACTGTTGTAAGTCAAGGACAGCCTGCAACTCCTGGAACTAAATGAATATCAATCTGTGTAACTGGTCTTGCTTTCTTTTTGGTCCCCTATCCATTATATATCCTGGGAGTCTGTATAGGATTGTGGTAGGATATAAATAGCATTGATAAATAAATAGATTAGGTTATTAGCCACCTTTATTTTGTGCAACTCCAGGCAGCAGATGCAACAATAGCCCTGTGAGGTAGGTTGAGTGGAGGGGGGGGCTGGCCAAAAGGGACCCAGCCCGCTTTCATGACTTAAGGCAGGATTAGAACTCATAGTCTTCTAGTTTCTAGTCCAGCACCTTAACCCTTATAGCAAATTGGCTTATAGAACATAGAATCATAGGATTGGAAGGGACCTTGGAGGTCTTCTAGTCCAGCCCCCTGCCCATGACAGGAGATCTATACCATTCTGGATAAATCATTGTCCAAGCTCTTCATAGTTTTTCATCTTGTCTTTGCAGTTACAGTGCTATGTAATGTGTGTGTGTGTCTGTGTGTGTGTGTGTGTGTTTCTATGTGTATGTGTATCATGGGGGGGGCAACCATTGGAACTTTGGAACCTGCTTGTAAATAGCTTTTGGAGGGTCTGGCGTGACTTCGAACTGTCTCTAAGCAGTCAGTCATAAATTGAGGATTACCTATATGCTACTTCTTCTTCTCGTTATTCCCCCAAAGTTCCTGCAGTAGACATTGGTTGGATAAACTTGGCTCAAAAATATTGAGCAAGCTTCCACAACTGAAGTGGATTTGAAGCCGGTTCTCACTAGCATTAATCTAATGATAGCATTAGGAGATTACCAGAGCACCCATTAAATTTGGGTTCTCTAGAGCAGGGGTCCCCAACCCCCAGTCCGTGGACCAGTACCGGGCCGCGGCATGCCAGCAACCAGTCTGCACAAACAAGCAAAGCCCCATCCGTGGGATGCAGGCAGCACACAAAGCCACGCACCCTCCAGTCCACGGAAAAACCTCTCTCCACAGAACTGGTCCCTGGTGCTCTAGAGGAACAACTCAAATTGTGATGGATTCTGTTGGTTAGTTCTTTGCTACAAGTTCATCTGTGCCCATAAAAGGTGGCGATTTTACCATCTGGAAGTCTGAAAACACAACAGTCTGATTTATTAATTGGCTGAATTTGGCCTAAATGAGTTTCTGAAGTAGCGTATATTCCTTATATGGCAGGAGAGGGGAATGTAAGCATTTTTTGAGATCCGCATTACTTTTTCCAAATATTTTTTATTTAAAAATATATATATTTCATCCACCAACATATCAGACATGCCCAAAGATTTACCCCAGGGTTGTGAAGGAATGGCCCCCTTGTGGTTCCCCTTTAAAGCTAAAGGGTCACAAAAATAGTTTCCATGCCTTAAAAGGGAGAGGATCTTAGGGCAAGAAGTTCCATGAATTCTCACTGAGACCTCACTTGAGATGGTTGAGATTCTGGAACAACAGAAAGGGAGCAACAGGTGGGTCCTTGTAGAAAAGAATACTGCAATGAACAGAAAGAACATTTGGAGTCAGACTATATTTAGATGAGGATCAGCAGGCAGATATTTGGGTTCTTCAAGACATTTCACCCATCTGGATGTTAATCAAAGCCACAGGATGGAGAGAGCTTAAGAAAGTCCTGCAGCTTTTGTGTCTGGGATTTAGCAAAATGTGTGAATCCATCCAGGGTGGGTTAACGTCTGCAAACCAGGACCATGCAGTGTGTTGAACAAACCACGTTAAAAGTATTTTGGATTTGCATGATGAGTGACCCTCGCAAGTCAATCCGTGTGTAGAGCAGTCTTAGGAAGGAACTTGCTGATTGATGCTATGGACTTTTGTATTCATTTGATTTTTGTTGTTGTTGCTGTTCAGTCACTAAGTTATGGCTGACCCTTTGCAACCCCATGGACCATAGCACGCTAGGCCCTCCTGTCCTCCACTGTCTCCCAGAGTTTGCCCAAATTCATGCCTATTGTGTTGATGACACTATCTAATCATCCCATCCTTTACTGTCCCTTTCTCCTGTTGCGTTCAATCTTTCCCAATTCATTTGATAGGACTTTATTGACTTCAAGAACCATGTCGTTTTCTTGGCCACCATATAGAAGTGGTTTGCCAGTGGCTTCTTCCTAAACGTCCTAGCCTTCAGTCTTCTAAAGGGGCTTCCTTGTGTGTAAATATCTACAGCTTCCAGCCTCAATTGGCTTAGCTTGGTAGATGTTTGACAAGTTTGGGGTTGCAATTAGAATTGCTGGAGACAAAGAATTACACAGCAGATCAGACTTTAGATTTTAGCATTATGAGTGAACAATGCTCGTGGCTCATCCCCATTTCTATTCAGATCTATTTCCATCCCTAAGTAACAAACACAGGGCTATTTTTAAACAATAGTCAAAGAGAAATATAAAGCATTAAACTCAGGCTGACTAACAATCCATACCATGCCTTGAATGCTGATGAGAGAATTAGGGGGCATGCTTGATGACTGCTTTCTTATTCAAAATTAGTCCCAACAACATTAATCAGCTTTAGTTCCAATTAAACATGAGTTTACAATTATTGCTCTGATGAGTTTCCAGCAACATGCTTGGCCGCAGTAGTTGGATTTGAGCTTCAAATGTTCTGAGTGAATGCAAGCATTCCAGTTTGTTAAACCATGATTTTAAAAATCTGTTTTAGCATGATTCTGAACCCAGTTTTCTAAGTGAGCAAGCCCTTGAACCCAGTGTTGTAAACTGTATTTCACATTTACTATACCCTGAGAGCTTTATTTCATGCACACTCTCAAGAGAAGTGTGATTAGTCTAAGCCAAAGCATTGCTTCACCTCCCTGTTCGCTACACCGAGAGGATTTAACGTATTTATTCTAACTAGAATTATTACGCTTAGCTGATTTTTTTCATGAGCATATTTCTTCTCGACATTTGTTTACACCCCGTATCAACAGTGAGTTATTGCACTGTTAAAAATTATTTAAATATTTTTGCAAAGTACAAGGTTCAGCTGTTAAACCAAATTGCTTTGAGTCAAGGGCAGAGCACTTTTAGTTAACCAAGTCACTGTGACAGTAATTCCTGGCAAAAAGTGAGGAATACAGCTTTATTCCCTCAAAGTTTATCTTAAGTACAGGCAGTCCTCAACTTATGAATAGAATAGAATAGAATAGAATAGAATAGAATAGAATAGAATAGAATAGAATAGAATAGAATAGAATAGAATAGAATAGAATAGAATAGAATAACAGAGTTGGAAGGGATCTTGGAGATCTTCTAGTCCAACCCCCTGCTCAGGCAGGAAACCCTATACCATTTCAGACAAATGGCTGTCCATCTCTTCTTAAAAACTTCCAGTGTTGGAGCATTCCCAACTTCTGGAGGCAAGTTGTTCCACTGATTAATTGTTCTAACTGTCAGGAAGTTTCTCCTTAGTTCTAGATTGCTTCTCTCCTTGATTAGTTTCCATCTGTTGCTTCTTGTCCTGCCTTCCGGCGCTTTGGAGAATAGCTTGACTCCCTCTTCTTTGGGGCAACCCCTGAGATATTGGGGCACTGCTATCATGTCATCCCTTGTCCTTCTCTTCATTAAACTAGACATACCCAATTCCAGCAACCGTTCTTTGTTCTTCTCTGCACTCTTTCTAGAGTCTCAACATCTTTTTTACATCATGATGACCAAAACTGGATGCAGTATTCCAAGTGTGGCCTTACCAAGGTGTTATATAAAGTGATATTAACACTTCATGTGATCTTGATTCTACCGTCTGTTAATGCAGCCTAGCACTGTGTTGGCTGTTTTGGCAGCCGCATACCACAGTTACAATGCAGAATTGCTAAAGTAAGGTGGTCATTAAATGAACCATAACCCATTTTATGTTTTTGCTACCGCTGTTAAGTAAATCACTGCAGTGGTTAAGCAAGTCACATGGACGTTAAACGAATCTGGCTTCCTCCATTGATTTGGCTTGCCAGAGGCCAGCTGAGAAGGTTGTAAATGGTGATCACATTCCATCATTGTAAATACATGCCAAGTGCCCGAATTTTGATCACGTAACCATGGTCTGTTGCAATGGTTATAAGTTTAGTAGTCTTTATTAATTCAGCTGCAGCATTTAGTAGCGAAGGTTCAAGTTTAATTTTTCTTGCATCTTGGAACAAATACCCAAGTTTGCTTTGAGCCTTGTATATCTGCATGCATGTAGTGCCTGTGTTGAATAGGAACCATATTTACATGCAAATAACATAGCTGAACCAGCCCATATGGGGGGGAAAATCCCTGTAACAATTTGTACACTTTATTCGGCCATCTGGAGACAAAATATTTTGGGAATCTCACAGATGCTCCCATAGTCTGCATTTATGATATGGGAAGGGCGAAGAAAATATTTTAAGAAGGTTCCATTTAAAGAACTTTTTGTATCCTTTCTCTCCTGTCTGTAAATATAGTCTCAGCGCTTATATCAATAATAGCCCTGAATATCCTCTGCTCTTTCTGATCCATTGATTTAAAGTTCACACAGATGCAGAGTTGAAATATATTGACCCCCACAGGGGGTCACATTAGAAAAAGCCTTAATTTGGTTACTCAACTAAACAGTGTTCTGGCTTTGCACGAAGCATTAAAATATTAACTTATGAAAGAAGGGTGTACCCACTAGGATAATTCAACCCTAGGAAAAGTACTGATGAACGTTAAAACTAAGCATGCTTAACATATTGTATAAATCCTGGTGGTAAGTGGGATCTGATCTAGCCATAGGTGAGCAAATCCAGTCTTTATGTAATTAAGGCAGCGTAATTATAAGGCAGGTCCCAGCTGGTGGTACCAGATAAAGAGATGTCTCGTGTTCCAGTTCTAGGTGAATTTCCAAATTTCAATAGAAGAGAATATGTGTAAGCTCATGGTTGAACTGTGGAGTCCTTGATGCTCTCTGAGCTTGGTTGTTGGCTTGCAGACATAGCATTGCCTGACTAGGTAACATCCCTACCACTGACGACGTTACCTAGTCAGGTAATGAAACATCTGCAAGAAAACTACCAAGCTCAGAGAGCACCAAGGACCCCTCAGTTCAACTGCAGGCTACAAACGTTGTCTTCTATTGAAGTTGAATAGGGCAGTTCAAAGCACTAGAAGTTTGTTTCATGCTGTCTATACACAAAAATCTGCTAGATAAGAGTCAACAGAATTCACAAGGGCCTGGACTTCGGTCTCTTGTGGGAACACAATGACTCCAAACTGCTGACGCCTTTGACCCTGCCCTCCACCTGGTCATCTCCTACACCCACTATCTAAACTCTGGTTTTCTCACCGGGTGCTTATTAACTGAATGATTACCATTCCAGTCTGTTTTTCTCTAACAAACCGGCCACTGGCCTGAACTCAGAGTGACCATCATTGGCAAGCTAGTTCTCAGAACATGAAGAAAAAGGGTCAGGCACATTGGGGGTGGGTGGGGGAATCCTGACCCCTCTCAAAATGAATGCAGATCTTCATCGGCAGTTGAAACACCCCATTTATTCATCATTTCTACTCTTAATTTTATGGCTTCAGTAATTTCCCCAACTGTTTAGAATATTAAAAATGTGCTGAGGAGGATCAGCTGCGCTGGTCTGCCCCCACTGGCCTGCTAACCCCTCTCCCCCCCCCATAATTTAAATAGATGTTCATTCAAATAAATAGTGGGCTACTTTAGAGGTCTTAGGCAGTAAACTGCAAAACTCAAAAATGGCCCATTTGAATTCCGTTAAGCCGTTTCACAGCTGGACGAAAGAGAAAAGAAACTTATCGACTTTCTTTTGTTTTGTTTTTCCGTTTCCCTTTAAGAAGCTTCAAACAATCGCCAGCATAAATCCATTTTTTAAAGGGAGGTTTAAAAACCAACATGATATGGGTTACAAACACGAATGCTGCTCGGGGTCCAGATCGTCAGCTTGAAGGCCACAACACTGAAGGACACAAAGGCACCTGCCATTAAAGAGTAACGCCATTAAATATATATTCTTTGAATTTTAAACCCCCTCCTTTGCCTGATTTTGTGGCTTTTGGTATTTTTCCCAATAGGGAAATGGGACTTGCTAACACTGAGCAGCAGCAACAGTGTCTCCCAGTGACTAAAAATTGGCACATCTTTGAAGCAACTTGGATATAGCAAAAAATCTAACAGCTTTTGCTGGCTTTGCTTAACCAATTCTCACCGCCTACTATTTATCCTGCTTTTCTAAAAAGGGGTGGGGGGCACCATATGGCTTCAAAAGCCTCTGTACACTTCCCCCTCAATTCCACACAAGGTTAGTCAAGTACAACCAGTTGGGTTTGCATTTCTGCCCATATATGGATTATTGGTGGCTTCTGATTGCCATGGAAAAGGGAGCGGGGATAAGCAGCAAATGTTTTACAAAATAGCTGGGTTGCAATCATTCACTGATCGTTTTAAGCCTTTATTGGCTGTTCCAGATTCTCAAATGATAAGGTATATGCGCCTTCTAACGTGCATATGAAAAATAGCCAAAGGGCACTTTCTTTCTGTCCATCCACATTTGTGAGAGAAGAGCAGGCAGAGGTAGGGGGTGGAGTGAAGCGCATCATCAGTTTAGAATCCTTACGTTCCCACAAATGGTTCAAGTCCAACCTCTCATGAATCCCATTGACCCTTATCTGGCGCCAATTTAATAATAATAATAATAATAATAATTAATAATAATAATAATAATAATAATAATAATAATAATAATAATAATAATAATAATAATAATAATAATAATAATGATAATAATAATAATAATAATAATAATAATAATAATAACAATAATAATAATAATAATGTTGGAAGGGATCTTGGAGGTCATCGAGTCCAACCCCCTGCTCAGGCAGGAAACCCTACACCATTTCGGACAAATGGCTGTCCAGTCTCTTCTTAAAAACTTCCAGTGTTGGAGCATTCACCACTTCTGGAGGCAGGTTGTTCCATTGGTTAATTGTTCTAACTGTCAGGAAGTTTCTCCTTAGTTCTAGGTTGCTTCTCTCCTTGATTAGTTTCCATCCGTTACTTCTCGTCCTGCCCTCAGGCGCCTTGGAGAATAGCTTGACTCCCTCTTCTTTGTGGCAACCCCTGAGATACTGGAAGACTGCTATCGTGTCCCCCCTCGTCCTTCTCTTCATTAAACTAGACATACCCAATTCCAGCAACCGTTCCTTATATGCTTTAGCCTCCAGTCCCCTAATCATCTTTGTTGCGCTTCTCTGTACTCTTTCTAGAGTATCAGCATCTTTTTTACAATAAATAAATACAATACAATAAATACAATAAATCTCCTACGACATTATGAGGTTATATTTTTATCTGATAGAATATGAAAAAATGTTGAAATGAATATTTGGTATTATTTGGTCGCTGAATAGCTTTCTTTTCCTAGGTTAAAAACAAAAATGAAGTAAAGGTGACAGCGCTTATATTAAATTATGAGATTTATTACAAACAGCTTGCAATTAATTCTCTCTTTCCATTTGTTTACTTTCCTGTTTGTCTTCTTGTTGCCGTGTTGTGTCCTTTAGGTCCTGATCACTTTAGTTCCAAGAGTCTCGCTTTACAAGCCCAGAAGAAGATTTTGAGCAAGATGGCAAGCAAGACCATGGCCAACATGCTGATTGACGACACGAGCAGCGAAATCTTCGACGAGTTGTACAAAGTGACCATCGAGCACATGAAAAACAAGAAAGAAGCCCACAAAATTATGAAAGACTTGATCAAAGTCGCCATCAAGATTGGGATTCTCTACCGAAACAACCAATTCAATGCGGACGAGCTGGAGATTGTTGAGAAATTCCGCAAGAAGCTTAATCAGGCAGCCATGACAATGGTCAGTTTTTACGAAGTGGATTTCACCTTTGATAAGAATGTTCTTTCGGGACTGATGAACGAGTGCAAAGATCTCGTCCATGAACTTGTAGAACGGCACCTGACAGCCAGGTCTCATGCACGGATCAACCATGTCTTTGATCACTTTGCAGCTGTTGAATTCCTCACTGCTCTCTACAGCCTGGATGGTGAATGCCGCCCACACCTCAAAAAGATTTGCGATGGGATCAACAAACTACTTGACGAGAAGGTCCTCTGAAACTCAACTTTCCAAAACTTTTAAAGAACAGATCAAATTAAGAGAGGCAAAACAGAGTTGGGAAAGGAATACAAGAGCCTGCTTCCGTTTTATACCCCTCCCCAGACAAAATATCTTGGTAACAAACTACTTTTATTCTGGAACATGTGACTTTCTGTTTGTAATGAAAAGCCATCAGAAGTGAGATGTACTTCACCCTGCAAATAAAAAGAACATTTTCGCACAGAGAATGGTATTTACAATGCAAAAGAAACTGTGCGAGGTTTTTTTTTCGTAATTGGAATTTAGCGCTACAAAAGAAACCCGAAGATCCATTTCAGAGAGCAAATAAAATGACCCACATTTTCATTGCAGAAGAAAACCTTAAAATGGAAAAGCGAGCGCCAAGCTTTGTTTTAAAATAAAAACCACACAATCCAAACTGAAAAATGAGGGGAAACTCTTTGATGCAAGAAACAGGGACAAAACTCAAGATTGCTTTTAAAGGGTATAGTGTTTCTGCTGAAAATAATGGAAAAGTTGGCGTGACTCTCTTAATGAAGGATGATTAAGACTCTAAAAGAGGAGCTATTAAAAAAGATTCATTCCGTAAAGTCCTCGCATGTTGCTGCAGGTAGTACCAAAGTGAACAAAATTCGGTTCTAGAGCAGAGAAAGTTTGAAACGGACACTGGGCCAAGGAGGCCCTTTCAGAGATCTTATCATGTTCAGCTGCAACAGGGGATGTTCTGAAATGGAGCAGAAGCTCCAGGAATGGTGGATCTCCCTTTCCATCATCCCATGTTTTCCATCAGAAGGATTGCTCACTTGGGAGAGTCACCAGGGGAAGAACGGACAATTGATGAGCAGTAGACATCTTGGGTGCCAAAAACATACTTGGTAATGCCCATGTTATCCCAAGGAACCAACGCAAGGAATTTTTTTACCATCTCCTTGGAGATATATTTGCTTAAGTTTTCCTTTTTTTTTTTTAATGAATCCCCCCCCCTCCCAAAAAGTATATCATTCTGGTCTGATGGCTTATGTGATTCACAATTTCCGTTCAGGAAGCTGACACGACTGTACAGCAAAATGTTTAGTCAAGAGCTGATAGCAAATTATTTGAAAGAGCATCAAAAGAACGGTGGTCCCTTGTTAGAAATGTTACTCTCTAGGACAGGGGTAGGCAACCTTGGCTCTTTTACGACTCATGGACTTCAACTCCCAGAATTCCTGAGCCAGCCATGCTGAGGGGAAAGGGAGAGGTTTCCAAGCTGAGCCATGCTGGCTCAGGAATTCTGGGAGTTGAAGTCCACGAGTCATAAAAGAGCCTACCCCTGCCTAGGACAACATACATGGGGATTTTTCAATCTTGTTGATGACTCCCAAATTAATCTATTAAAGCTCAGTGGGTCTTGCCTGCAAATAAATACGTTTCTAGCAAAAGAAAATGCAGAGTATTTGCAGAGTAGCAATTGTGAGTTAAGCCTACAAGGCCATGCCACACAAACAAGAGGTTATACAGGTAGTCCTCAACTTAACGACCACAATTTGACCCCCAAATTTCTTTTGTTAATTGAGTTTTGCCCCATTTTACATCCTTCCTTGCCACAGTTGTTAAGTGAATCACTGCAGTTGGTAAGTTACTAAACCCAGTTGTTAAGTGGATCTGGCTTCCTCACTGGCTTTGCTTGTCACAAGGTCACCAAAGGAGATCACAAGACCCCCCTGCCTGGACACAGCAACCGTCATAAATATGAACTAGCTGCCAAGCATCTGAATTTCGATCACTGAAAAATGATCACAAGTCACTTTTTTCAGTGCCGTTGTAATTTTGAACGGTCACTAAATGAACTGTCGCAAGTCGAGGACTACCTGTTTTCCCATTTCACCTGGTGAATACTGCAATTGCACAACAGCAGGTGTGAATGTTGTGTAATTGCAGGAAATGCAATTTCGTGCAGTTACATTATTCATGAAAGCGAATACTGTAATTGCATGAAAGCATTTAACTGCTTCATCTTACAGAAAGTGACTTAACAGGAGTTAATCAGGTTGCGTATCTATTCTTGGTAAACCATGTTTTTGCATAATGCTGGCTTAATCATTTGTGTCAATGTAGCCATTATACCGACCTAGGACACAAGATAGCTTAAAGCACAATTTAATAACCAACCTGATTGAAAACTGGGTCTGATTCTGCTTTGTTTCAGACTAGTAAAGAGTTTGTCTTTATCAAATGGAAAATTAGCATCATATTTGTTGAATGTACAAGCATCTTCTCTGGAAATTGCCCAGTTATCCATATCTACTAACTGTTGAGCCAAATGCTTTAAGTTACTCACTGTGGCCAGACCCATCCAATTATTTTCAGCCAGGCAGGCGTGTTACCTCTTGCACATATTGGTATTCCAACTTGGGACTATTTTTTTAAGGAGTCAAATGTCTTGCCATTTATATTTATATGAGACTTGAGTAGCCTTAAACAAATGGAGGAGTATTTATGTAATTTCCCAGACTGGTTCTACACTGTATGTTCAATGTGTTTACTTTTATATTGGTGGGGTTACCGTGTAAAACCATCGGTTCCACAATATCTATAGTGTTTTGAGTCAGACACAGTGTTTCCTTACCATAAATTATACATTAAATGATTTGTGATGAAAGGATGTCTCTCCTCTGGGATTCCGTTTATTGCTGTTGTGACTTTAATCCCTCTCGTTCACGTCTATCTTCTGCTGTTTGATGCCCCAGTGAAATGATATTCATCAATGGGCATACTAGGAAGATTAGAAACTAAGATGCAGCAAGAAATTAGCCCAGTTCAAAAATAAGAGGTCTTATATGTAGAGACAGGTAAGCGGGTAGCTTTGCAGCAAGCAGGTGGCAGATGAAACTAGTCAGGAGGTTGCATATAAATTCCAGTAACGCTGGGTTATTCTTGAGATCCCCACGCAGGTGTCAGGAGGGACAGAGCAGAGCGCCTTGAAGATGGAAGAAATAGGTGTGATGTAGGTAGACATAAAACATTTTAATAAATGCGTCAGTTTCAAAACTAGCAGCGAAGGTAAAATCTAATCTCAACTCATTTTAATATTAACCATAGCAATAAATTTATGTATGTTTGGTGAGGTTTATCTTTAAAGTTAGCACCTATCAAAGTAACCTTAATTCATCATTATAGGCCTTTTTGAAGGCCGCGCCATCTCTCGCTAAGGGACAAGCAGGTACAGCAGCCCCCAAAAGAAATAAACCTTTTAAATGGCGTTTTAAGTTTATTATTCTTTATTAATAAAACCTTACTAATATTAGGTTATCTTATTCTGCCCCAGGGTCGCAGCAAAAGGGCCTCCCGTCGCCCTATTAATATTAATAAGGCGTTAATAATAAAGATAGAGAATAATAACCTTAAAATCCCATTCAAAAGGTTTATTTATTTCGGCGGCCGCAATACCCGTTTTAACCACAGGAGGGCACGTTTTTCCGTCCCATAGCATTAACACCTAGACCTCCTCGGCATGGCGGCCTCCCGTCCGTCCAAATTGGCCATCCCCCAGTTCATTTGGAATCGACCTTCCTATTATGGCCGACTCCTTGTCCGTTGCTTTTAGTCATCCCTGGTAGCTTCCTTGCGCAGCGACCCTCTCACCATAGAGACTTCCTGTCCGCTGCTGCTATCGTCCCCCAGTGCCTTTGACATCGACCTTCCCAGTAAGGCCGACTTGCTGTCCATCCGTCGGCAACTTCCTGTCCTCTTTTCTGCTCTACGCTGCCGCAAGAAGGGAAAAAAGCCTCGTACTGCCGCAGGTGAGCCGAGCAGCCACCAAAAGAAATAAAGCTTTTAAATGGAGTTTTAAGTGTAGTATTTATTAATGAAACCTCAGTAATATTAGGTGATGTTTTTGTGTCCCCGCGTCGCAGCAAAAGGGCTTCCCTTCGCCCTATTAACATTAAAAAGGCGTTACTAATAAAGATAGAGGATAATAACTTTAAAATCCCATTAAAAAGGTCTATTTCTTTCGGCACAGTTTTACGTCGCAAAGCATAGGCATCGAGGCAATCCCAGGCGGGTGAATCTGGAATGGAGGGTTTAGGGATGGAAGAAACAAGGGACGGGCGGGGAGGCCGGCGGGCAGCTGCTTCTAAGTGTGCACGGTGCCTCTGGGCATATGTAAAGTGCGAGGGGAAAGAGTGGAGGGAAGGAAATCTCGGCTGCCTCAGCTTCACTTGCTCAGCCCATATTGACTGACTGGGAAGCAAAAAGGGGCTTTCTAAACCTCTAGGCGAGATGGGGCAGATAAATGTCATCATAATATAAATTATATAGTATTATCATACACCCATGCACGGGCGCGCACACACACACACACACACACACGCATATCATTGTTATTATATAAATAATAAAGCCGGAGCTAAGGGGCCACTTGGTCCATCATCCAACAACATTGTCTCTTCAGGGGTCCTTGGTGCTCTCTGAGCTTGGTGGTTTTCTTGCAGACGTTTCGTGACCCAACTAGGTAACATCATCAGTGCTAGAAGAGAGGGGAATTTGCTCTCTCTTTATATACTTAGTGGCTTGTCCTATCAGGGTTGATGGAGGTGTTCCTGGTAGTTTCTTGATTGGGCGGTTGTTTACTTATTTATTTAGCGTATGGCATATCATACAGGACTTGCAGTATATATTAACATTTCACCTAGATTAGAAAAACACCATAAAATATAAATGTTAAAAAGATTTTTGTTCAGATAACAATAGGCCGTCTAACCATTGAAGCGCAGCATCCTTTATATTTAGATAGATAGATAGATAGATAGATAGATAGATAGATAGATAGATAGATAGATAGATAGATAGATAGATAGATAGATAGATAGATAGATAGATAGATAGATAGATAGATAGATCTACACGATATGTTGCAGGTGTGCGCAGGCCCCAGCTGCACACATTCGGTCATGCGTCAATGCAATTGCAGATAGCTATGATGGGAAGCTGGTGGTTTGGCATTGCCTCCTTACTAGGACCAAGAGAGAAGGACTGACCCCAAGGTCACCACAGCTGACTTTCATGCCTAAGGTGGGACTAGAACCGACAGTCTTCCGATTTCTAGTCTAGTGCCTTAAGTATCCCGCATTGTCTCTCACTGTCTATGGAGATTCTCAGTCATCCGGGTCATAATTGTCCCAAAGATGCTTTTTCAGGAGGCAACTGGACTTTCTTGATTTTCTTTGAAGACGTTTCGCTTCTCATACAAGAAGCTTCTTCAGCTCTGACTGGAGCATCACTTAATGGCCTTGGCTGCTTTTGTAAAACCTAAGCAGTGTCACAACTAGTGGAGGCTAGTGAAAAGATACTATCGGAGTGTATTGTGCCATACGCTAAATAAATAGGTTTGTGTTTTTATTTATTTATTGCGATCTCTTCGGGGTCACCAGCAAATTTTAGGGGACGTCACAAATTTGGAGATGGTGTACTCGGTCAACCCTGGAGTCCAATTTAATACAGTTCCTGCTTTCCCTGGATAAACCATTTAGTTATCTGCAAACTGCATGCAGGCTGGGGAATTCTGGGACTTGAAGTCCACAAAAATTGCCAAGTTTGAGAAACGCTGGATGACTTATAGGGATTATTAAACTTGACCCCTGCTGGCTGGGAATGGATGTGCAATACTCTGTGACACTCCACCTTTGCGGGGGGCTTTTATATAGGGCGCCCCCAATACAATCCAGATTTCTGCATTGTCTTTTTTCCGTCCTTAACTCCAATCCAAAGTCTTCCTCCATATATGCTCCAGCAAACTCGGAAGTCTTGGTTCTACCGGCCGCTCTACATTTCCACCCGAGCTCTCTGGTTACATTTCTATGGCGATTCCCAAGATCGACGGTTTGAAGAGGGGAAAGCCCACTCTTCCCTCCGCTCTCCTTTCCTACCTCTATGGTGCCTTTCCGCTTCTCTGCCGAAATAGGGGACGCGCCTTCTGATGGCGTCACAGCCCGGCGACGCCCCGAGAAGGCTGTCCCGCGGCCAAGGAGAAGGCAAAGGTGGAGCCGGCGGCGCTGCTGCCTTTGCATCAAGGCCAGGTGAGGCGGGGGCTTCAGGGAAGCTTCCCCGAATCTGCCGCTCGACGCCGCCTTTTCATGGGCGGCGTGGGTACTAGGAGTTGCGTTCCCACGACACGCGTTGCCCGATGAACTCAATTGCCTGTGTTCGCACTCCCTTCTAGTAACATCACCGGAGGGAGCCGGGCGTTTAGCAAGTTATTGCTGTTATTCTTAATATTATTTGGTGCTTTCCACTTAGTCTCGACTCCTGGCCATTGCCTGACCAAATCCCTGCGGTTTTCTTGGCAAGGTTTTTCCCCCCAGCTGCGGTTAGAATAGAATAACCGAGTTGGAAGGGACCTTGGAGGTCTTCTAGTCCAACCCCCTGCTTAGGCAGGCAACCCTATACCATTTCAGACAAATGGTTTGCCGTTGCTTCCTTCCTAGGGCCGAGAGAGAGTGACTGGCCCAAAGCTGGTTTTGGAGTGACTGACCCAGATGACTTTTTGCGTATTTTTTAATAATGCAGCCTTTGTTATTTTTTTATAATAACTCAGGCGGCAAATATATCTAATGCTCCTTCCTTCTCTTATTTTCGCCATGCAGCAACAGCCCTAGGGTTAGGGTTAGACTTAGGCTGACTAGGAGAGGAATTGGCCCAAAGCTGGTTTCTCATACCTAAGGTGGTACTAAAACTCAGCCCCCACCCCCCAATTTCTAGCCTGGCACCTTCCACCCCAATTGACTAGCTGTCTATTTTTCACCCCAGTGAAATGATATTCACGAATGGGCATACTAGGAAGATTAGAAACTAAGATGCAGCAAGAAATTAGTGTGATGTAGGTAGACATAAAACATTTTAATAAATGCGTCAGTTTCAAAACTAGCAGCGAAGGTAAAATCTAATCTCACTCATTTTAATATTAAGCATAGCAATAAATTTATGTATGTTTGGTGAGGTTTATCTTTAAAGTTAGCACCTATCAAAGTAACCTTAATTCATCATTACAGGCCTTTTTGAAGGCCGCGCCATCTCTCGCTAAGGGACAAGCAGGTACAGCAGCCCCCAAAAGAAATAAACCTTTTAAATGGCGTTTTAAGTTTATTATTCTTTGTTAATAAAACCATACTAATATTAGGTTATCTTACTCTGCCCCAGGGTCTCAGCAAAAGGGCCTCCCGTCGCCCTATTAATATTAATAAGGCGTTAATAATAAAGATAGAGAATAATAACCTTAAAATCCCATTCAAAAGGTTTATTTATTTCGGCGGCCGCAATACCCGTTTTGACCACAGGAGGGCAGGTTTTTCCGTCCCATAGCATTAACACCTAGACCTTCTCGGCATGGCGACCTCCCGTCCGTCCAAATTGGCCATCCCCCAGTTCATTTGGAATCGACCTTCCTATTATGGCCGAATTCTTGTCCGTTGCTTTTAGTCATCCGTCGGCACCTTCCTGTCCTCTTTTCTGCTCTACGCTGCCGCAAGAAGGGAAAAAAGCCTCGTACTGCCGCAGGTGAGCCGAGCAGCCACCAAAAGAAATAAAGCTTTTAAATGGAGTTTTAAGTGTAGTATTTATTAATGAAACCTCAGTAATATTAGGTGATGTTTTTGTGT